>NW_026847993.1:2088770-2148770 GCF_025583915.1 Anolis sagrei ordinatus | reverse complement strand
TGACGCCATAGCATTGAACCAAGGCACTTAAAGTGGATTCATTCTCAAAGATGCGCCCCAAGCCTTATCCTTTCTGTGGCTGGAAGCTTTGGTGTCCTAATACTTAATAATTAATAAATAATATAATTATTAATTAAAAATTAATACTTAATAATTAATTAATATTATAAATAATTATTGTCATTAATAATTAATAATCAAGGAAGGAACTTCAAAGCAGGCAGCCACTTGAATGGCTGCGCCCTTTTTGCCGCTGCGCAAAATTCTTTTTTGTTTCAGAAATTTGAAAATGTGATTGATTGGTGTTGAAGACTACGATGTCAGAAGAGTTTTGCAGAAAATTGCAAACCACATCCAATTGAAAAAGAGTACAGTGGGATGGTGGAGAGCGCCCCCTGGAGGGGTGACGGCGCACGTGCTGTGCAAGATGCAGACGTGGTTTGCACCACAGGGGCCTTTGCACCAAATTCCGTGCTGGCCACTCTTTCCGTGAAACGTATCCTTTGTGCGGCCTTGACAGCCCTACGATGTGATAGATGCACCCTTTATGGACTCATTGCCATGGATCTGAGGTGCGCACGTCAGTGTCCATGTGCCGAGTTTATGTTTCAAGATGGTGTTGACTTGTAGTCTATTTGTGGCCTGATTCATGCAGTAATCGCAAAGGTAAAGGTTTCCCTGACATTAAGTCTAGTCGTGTCCAACAACTCTGGGCCTACTTACTTACTTACTTAGGCGATCCCTCGTTGGACGAGTAAGATGGTCTTCCATGACCTGCATCTTCTCCCACAGTGAAGGCATTGGTTTCCAGGTGGAAGGCGGTCCCGGTCAGGGTTGGCTTGATGCATCTTCCTCTTGGCACGATTCTCTCTTTCACCCTCCATTCGTGCCTCCTCGAATTCTGCAGCACTGCTGGTCACAGCTGACCTCCAGCTGGAGTGGTCAAGGGCCAGGGCTTCCCAGTTCTCAGTGTCTGTGCCAGAGATTTTAAGGTTGGATTGAGCCCATCTTTAAATCTCTTTTCCTGTCCTCAAACATTCCATTTTCCGTTCTTGAATTCAGAGTAGAGCAACTGCTTTGGGAGACGGTGGTCAGGCATCTGGACAACGTGGCCGGCCCAGCAGAGTTGATGGTGGAGGGCCATCGCTTCAATGCTGGTGGTCTTTGCTTCTTCCAGCACACTGACGGTTGTCCATCTGTCTTCCCAAGAGATTTGCAGGATTTTCTGGAGGCAGCGCTGATGGAATCGTTCCAGGAGGTGCATGTGACATCTGTAGACAGTCCACGTCTCGCAGGCGTAAAGCAGGGTTGGGAGGACAGCTTTATAGACAAGCACCTTGGTATCCCTAAGGATGTCCCGGTCCTCAAACACTCTCTGCTTCATTCGGAAAAATGCTGCACTTGCAGAGCTCAGGCGGTGTTGTATTTCAGTGTTGATGTTGACTTTGGTGGAGAGGTGGCTGCCAAGGGAGCGGAAATGGTCCACATTTTCTAATGTGACATCATTAAGCTGTATCTCTGGCATTGCAGAGGGGTTGGCTGGTGTCTGCTGGAAGAGCACTTTGGTTTTCTCGATGTTCAATGACAGGCCGAGCTTCTCGTATGCTTCTGCAAAGGTGTTTAGAGTGGCTTGTAGATCTTCTTCTGAATGCGCACAGACGACATTGTCATCAGCATACTGGAGTTCTATAACAGATGTTGTTGTGACCTTGGTTTTGGCTTTCAGTCTGCTGAGGTTAAACAGCTTGCCATCTGTCCAACATTTCCCCGACATTAAGTCTCGTGGTGTCCAACAACTGTGGGCCTAACACTGGCAGCTCATCCCACTCCCGGGATTCGAACTGCCAACCTTTCGGTCAGCAAGTCCAGCAGCTCAGCGGTTTAACCTGCTGCGCTTGGCCCACGCGCCCGGCTGTGCCGACCCCACGCCCCCCCCTCGACGCCACAGAAGCCGACACGAGGGACAAAGGGACAGGTTTTAAAATGTTATTTTGTACAATCAAACACAAAATAGATCCAGTTTCCCCTCAAGTGTAGAAGCCAAGGAAGTCCAAAAGTAGAAAAGGGAAGGAAGGAAGGAGGAAGGAAGGAGGAAGAAGGGAGGGAGGAAGGAGGGAGGCGCGCAAGGGGAGGGAATACTGACCATAAAGAATGCAGGACGCTTGGCTGCAAGGAGGGCATGAAGTCCTATGGAGGAAAAGGGGGAGAGGAAGAAGAAGGAAAAGAGGAGGAGGAGGAGGAGAACAGGAAGAAAAGGAGAAGAAGAGGAAGAAAGAGAAGGAAGAGGAAAGAGAAAAAAAGGAGGGGAACAGGAAGAAAAAGAGAAGCAGAGGAAGAAAGAGAAGGAAGAGGAAGGAGAAAAAGAAGATGGGAGGAGAAGAACAGGAAGAAAGGAGGAGGAGAAGAAGAATGAGGAAGGGGGAGAAGAAAAGGAGAAAGGAGGAAGGGAGAAAAAGAGGAGAAGGAGGAGAAGAGGAGGAAGGGATGGAGAATGGAGAAGAAAAGGAAAAAATAAGAAGGAGGGGAGAAGAAGAAGGAAGAGGAAGGAGAAAAAGGAAGAGTAGGAGGAGAAAAGAGGAGGAGGAGGAGGAGAGGAAGAAAAAGGACAATAAGGAAGAGGAAGGAGAAAAAGAGGTTGGGAGGAGAAGAACAGGAAGAAAGGAGGAGGAGAGGAGGAGGAAAAAGAATGAGGAAGAAGGGGGAGAAGAAGGAAGAGGAAGAAGGAGGAGAAAAGGCAGAAGAGGAAGGAAAAGGAGGAGAATAGGAGAAAAAGAGGATGAAGAGCAAAGAGAAGAGGAGGAGAAAGGGATGAAGAAGGAGAAGAAGAGGAAAAATGAAGGAGGGGGAGAAGAAGAAAGAAGAGGAAGAATAAGAAGGGAGGAGGAAGAGAAGGAGAAGAAAAAAGGAAGAAGAAAGAGGAGAAGGAGAGGCAGAAGAGGAAGGAGGAGAAGGAAAAGAGCCCTGTAAGCGCGGCCACGGCAAGCCCCCTCCCAGCCCTGCGAGAGAAGCCCGCCCTGCTGAGGATGATGCTTGCCATCATCATACAATAGATCTAATTGGCAAAGCAAAGCCATTGGGCGACCAAAAGAGATGCAACTTGGCTCTTTGTATCGGCAGAGCTTTTTGAGCATGCACAGAGTTCGGCATTCTGTTCCCTCTTACCAGTTCTTCTGGTGCCTGCTTGCGCTCCCCCCACTCTCTCTCTGTTTTCCGGAAAGCCCCCCCCCCCCCCTGTTTCCGAACTCTTCTCTGGCTCTTTGGACTCCTCTCTCTGTGTCTCTGGCTTTGCTGCCTCACAGCACATGCGTGTGGCATGTCCCCAGAGGCGGCCCTAGGTAATTTTCAACAGTAAGCAAACAGTATTTTGGCCCCCCCCCCCCCAACCAATCATTGATATGGAGCAGGAACGAGAGGGGCTAGGCGAGGCTCAAGGGCCCGGCCCCTTTGGGAAGAGGATCACCCGGCAGTGAGGCAAGGAAGCCGAGGCTCCCCCCGGACTGCCAGGGCTGTTGTGAACCGAGGGGAGCTCCTCAAGTTGTCGTTGAGGGGCATTTACAAAGGCGCCTCTTGCGCCCCTGGCAAAAAAAAGTGTTCTGCGACCGCTTACTTCGCGTAATGGACGAGCCGCCCCTGCATGCCCCCCAGCTCTAGCTCCAGCCACAGCGGGTGGGCTTCTCCCATACAGAAATGGCAAGACCCAGGCGTAGGCCATGCCCATCTTGGAGGGAGGGGGTCAGGAGGGGCTCCAAGGGTCATGGGGGGAGGACAGAGTGGACAAAGCCGGCCCTTTCTCCAAACAGAAAGGTCCCTTTCCTCCTGCAATGGGCCCCAGACATCAGTGAGAGGGGAAACTGAGGAAGGGACAGGGGTGGGAAGCCTGCAATGGGGAAGCACCCGGCCAAGAGACACATTCGGAGCAGTGAGTGGAGAGCAGAGCCCAAGGCAGACGTCTGCACAGTCAAAGCCATTTCGAAGATCCCGGCTCAGTTTTGGAAATCTGGTCTCACATGCAAGGTCACGGGACAGACAGATCTTCCTTCCTTCCTTCCTTCCCTCCCTCCCTCTTTCCTTCCATCCATCCATCCTTCCTTCCTTCCCTCCCTCCCTCCCTCCCTCTTTGTTTCCTTCCTTCCCTCCCTCCCTCCCTTCTTCTTTCTTCCCTTCCTTCCTTCCTTCCTTCCATTTGGAGAGAATGTTTGGAGCTGCATTAAGAGAAGGGTCCCACTCATCCTCAGGCATGAGAAGGGTGCCAGGAGAAGCCCAACTTCCTTCTCCTATGTTTCAGAGACAATAATGGGAAGAGACATGGGAGAGGAAGGAAGGTAGAAAGTTAGGAAGGAAAGACGGAAAGAAGGAAGGGAGGAAGGAAGGGAGGAAGGAAGGAAGTTAGGAGGGAAGGAAGGGGGAAAGGAAGGAAAGATGGAAGGAAATTAGGAAGTTAGGGAGGGAGGGAGGGAGGGAGGGAGGGAGGGAGGGAAGGAGGAAGGAAGGGGACAACCCACCAAGTCCCTGCTGCAAGAAGGTCCTTCTGGTCATCTGCAGGACCTCCCCCCCCCTCCCTCCCGGCAACCCAACTTACTCAAGGTAGGGCAATGATTCCATAATGACAAAGGAGGGGAGATGGGTTCGATCCCATTTGGCATGATTGCACTTTTGGAGGAGAGCCAAGAGCCCTTTGCCCAACCTGGTCTTCCCAGGTACAAAAAGGAAGGAGTCCACGGTGGCCTTGCCTTCTCGTTCCCCCCCCCCCCCCCCCCCACGAGGGCGATGAATGCAACACAAAGAAGGGAAGACCCCACAGGAACGTGGTGCCCATCTGTCCCGGCCATGGCTCCCTTCTCACCGGCTCCTATCAGCATTTCTCACATCATCAGAAAGGGAACGGACACGTCCAACATAAGGGGCCAAGCCAAGGGTCCAACAAGACAGGCAAGCAAGACATCTTCTCTGGAGTCCAGGCACTCTTCTCCTTTCTGGGGGAGGAAACGGTTTCCGCCGTTCCCAAGAGCGCTGGCCTTGTTTGGAGCAGGCGGGGGGGCTCCTTCCACCTCCCACAATGGGAGTAATGCGCCAGGAGGAAGGAAGGTGGAGGTTGGTTTTGGAGCGGGGCCAAAACAGATGGGTCATCCTCACCCTGATGTCCCCAGTCCCAGGAGCAGGAACGAGAGAAGGGAGGGAGGGAGGGAGGGAGGGAGGGAGGGAGGAAGGAAGGAAGGAAGGAAGGAAGGAAGGAAGGAAGGAGGAAGAAGGAAGGAAGGAAGGAAGGAATAGGAAGGAAGCGAGGTAAGAAGGAAAGAAATTAGGAAGTTAGGAAGGGAGGGAGGGAGGGGGAAGGGAGGGAGGGAGGGAGGAAGTTAGAAGGGAAGGAAGGAAGGAAAGAAGGAAGGAAGTTAGGAGGGAAGGAAGAGAGGCAGGAAGGAAGGAAGGAAATTAGAAAGTTAGGAAGGGAGGGAGGAAGGAAGGAAGGGGGAAGGAAGGGAGGGAAGAAGTTAGAAGGGAAGGAAGGAAGGAAGGAAGGAAGGAAGGAAGGAAGGAAGGAAGGAAGGAAGGAGGGAAGGAAGAGAGGCAGGAAAGAAGGAAGGAAATTAGAAAGTTAGGAAGGGAGGGAGGAAGGAAGGGGGAAGGAAGGGAGGGAAGAAGTTAGAAGGGAAGGAAGGAAGGAAGGAAGGAAGGAAGGAAGGAAGGAAGGAAGAAGGAGGGAAGGAAGAGAGGCAGGAAAGAAGGAAGGAAATTAGGAAGTTAGGAAGGGAGGGAGGAAGGAAGGGGGAAGGGAGGGAGGGAGGGAGGAAGTTAGAAGGGAAGGAAGGAAGGAAGGAAGGAAGGAAGGGAAAGAAGTAAGAGAGAGAGGGAAGGCATTGGCTACACCACCCGAGTGCCATTGCCACGGCCACCCCGCTCCCCATAGGGACACTCAGGTCTCATAGCAAGGAGGGTGGAGTGTCCATTCATCACTGAATGGCCAGCGTCCACCCTTCATCCGCTGCTGGACGTCAAGGTCCATGAGTTTCCATGATCATCTCCTCCATGATTGCAAAACTCAAGGCGATCCTCTGCCTTGAAAATACAAAAAGGGGAACCAAAGGGGACTTCCGTATCCACAAAAACGTGGCTGTTGTGGCTGACTTTGCCTTGTCCATACAAACCAGAGAGGTCCGTTGAGGTCTCAGGTTCACATTCAGGCCAAGGAGGCCTTTGGGGATTCCTTCGGGAAGCCGGGCGGAGCTTCCCGTTCCGTGGAGGCTGCTCTTGAATCCTCTTCTTGCTTTCCGGACACCTTCCTCGGAGAAGGGAAAGGCGCTTCGTCCGTCTCTGTCGAGACCTTTTCCGTCGGCAAACGCGCTCCGAGTGCTCTGCCCCGTGTCAACTTTCCCTCCGAGCAAGGGAGATCTTTCGGTCGAAGGCGCGGAAGTGGCTCAGTTGCCGCGGTAGACGTCGATCTTGCCGACCTTCTCCAGGACGCCCACCACGTGGGCCTCGAAGTCGGCGTCGTGCACCCCGGTCTTGCGGAACTCCCCCGCGTAGCGGTTGTTCTCCCAGTAATGGTGCCAGTTGCCCCGGCTGTCGGCCCCAAAGCCAAAGACATTCACCTGCAAAGGAGGACATTTTATTTATGTATTTATTGATTTATTGATTTATTTCAGGTATTTTTACCCCGCCCTTCTCAACCCCTGAGGGGGGGGGACGGGGACTCAGGGCGGCTTACAATTGGCAACAATCCAATGCCGCATCACAAAATACAAAAGAGCAAAAATAGCAATTAAAACCATGAACATTAAAATAAAAATTGAACAGCATACTTACAATCCATTTAGCTATTGCCAGTCTGGTGGCTATTTATCCAGCCATATACTTAACCTATCCAAATCCACTTCCAAAGCCATAGTCAAACATTATCCATTGTCCTTTAACCTAATTGCCCAAAGCCTGATCCCACAACTACGATTTTAGCTTCTTTCTGAAGGTGAGGAGGGATGACGATGATCTAATTTCCCCAGGAAGTGAATTCCACAAGTGGGGAGCCACCACCGAGAAGGCCCTGTCCCTCGTCCCCGCCAAGTGTGTTTGAGACAAAGGCGGGGCCAAGAGCAGGGCCTCCCCAGAGGATCTTAAGCTCCGAGGTGGGACGTAGAAGGAGATACGTTCGGACAGGAGCCATATAGGGTTTTATAGGTCAACACCAGCACTCTCAATTGTGCTCCGAATTGGATCGGCAGCCAGAAAGAGCGAGAGGCCCTCCTCAGGATGCGGCAACAGCTCCCGGCCCAAGCAGGGATGCCTTCCCATACAGTGGTTCTCAACCTTCCTAATACCGCGACCCCTTAATACAGTCCCTCCTGTTCTGGTGACCCCCAACCATCACATTATTTTCTTTCCTACTTCATAACTATCATTTTGCTACTCTTATGAATCGTCATGTAAACATTCAATATGTAGGATGTATTTTCATTCACTGGACCAAATTTGGCACAAATACCCAAAACACCCAAATTTGAATACTGGTCAGGTTGTGGGGGGATTGATTTTGTCATTTGGGAGTTGTAGTTGCTGGGATTTATAGTTCACCTACATTCAAAGAGTGTTCTGAACTCCACCAACGATGGAATTGAGTCAAACTTCCCACACAGAACTCCCGTGACCAAGAGAAAATACTGGAAGGATTTGGTGGGCATTGGTCTTGTGTGGTTCAATTCCACCAACGATGGAATTGAACCACACTTGGCACACAGAAAATACTGGAAATGTGGACAATTTCAACAGAAAAGTGGAAAGCATGAAAATGAACACAATTTGGTTACCAGTATTTAGAAACTCTAAAATCAGGAGAGTAAATAAAGAGCAACACTCAGAAAACAGGGAATTCCAGGTAGGAAACCATCAGGGGCAGCTAACAGCTCCCAACAAAGGATTCCCTCTGGCAGTTAGCAGTCAGGCTTTGAAGCTGCAAGGCCATTAAATGCCAATCAAGGTGGCCAGTTGCAACATTCACACTTGCCTCAAGCAGACAAGAGTTCTTCCCTCACCCTTCCTGTGGACATTATTATTATTATAATTATTAATTATTATTATTATTAAACTTGATTTGTACCCCGCTAGCATCTCCCGAAGGACTCGATGCGGCTTACAAAGGCCAAGGCCTCAACACAACAACAACAGACAATAACAATACAATGCAAAGCAAATTAAAAACATAAGCAATAATATCATTCCACAGATATATTAAACCCCCCTAGCCTAGTTCCCAACAGACCTCCCAACCTCTGAGGATGCCTGACATAGATGTGGGCGAAATGTCAGGAGAGAATGCTGCTGGATCACGGATCACTCACAGCAACTCAATAAATAGAAAAGCAAGTATAGGATACATAGAAACATAGAAGATTGGATAATTAAGAAACAGGGAACTGGAAGTCCTATTGCACACTTCCTCCCGAACACAATGTCTTAAAGCAAGGACGACCACAACAACAAGAAGGCTGACCTCGTCGCAGACGTGCAGGGCGAAGAAGAGCACCAGCATGCCCGTGGAGGGGTAGCGCCCATGGTGCTCCGTCCAGCGGTCGTGGATGTACTTGAAGAAAGCCGGGTTGTAGATCTGGACCTGGAAGACAGACAGTGCGGGCGGAGGGGAAGGCCGGGTGAATGCAGACCCCTCCTCTCCGCAGGGACCCCTCCTCTCCCCTTCCCTGGTGCGAGGAGCCTTACCCGCTCTTTGTCCACCCGGAGGAAGGGCTTCACTGGGGCGTAAGTGCTGCGTAAGAGAGGAGAACAGAATGAGGCACCCAAGGAGCTCAGCCACTTTTGCTAAGTGTGTTAGCGACATATAGAATGGAAAAGAGAATCACATACACGTAATACAGGCATGGCACTCCCCTGGACCCCGCACCCGTGACTTCTGGCACCACCCAATGTGAAACGAATATCTCAAAACGACCTTCCCTTATGTTTTGTTCCCTTTCCATAGAATCATAGAATCAAAGAGTTGGAAGAGACCTCCTGGGCCACCATCCAGTCCAACCCCATTCTGCCAAGAAGCAGGAATATTGCATTCAAATCACTCCTGACAGATGGCCATCCAGCCTGTTTAAAAGCTTCCAAAGAAGGAGCCTCCACCACACTCTGGGGCAGAGAGTTCCACTGCTGAACGGCTCTCACAGGGGGTCTTTTTCCTATCATCCCCTGTCAGCATTGCCCCATCTTTTCCTCGAAGAGACCCTATCGCTTCTTTGTTTTTCCTTTTTTCTACTGACATAAGAAAAGCAGCCCCTTTTATTGTTTTTAATGTCCCTGGCAAGCCTGAGCTCGTTTTCTGCTTTAGCCTTGCGGACCTTTTCCCTACAGGTGTTGGCTATTTGTTTGAATTCTTCTTTGGTGATTTCTCCCTTTTTCCACTTCTTGTGCATGTCTCTTTTGTGTTTTAGCACAGTTAGAAGTTCTTTGGACATCCATTCTGGCTTCTTTGCACTTGTCCTATTTTTTTTCTCTTTGCTGGCATTTTTCTCTCTTTTGTTTTCTCTTTTTATGTATGTGACGTGCTTCCTTGCATCCCGCTCATATCTTCTTCGAGCTCGTCTCTCTTCACGCCAGCCTTTCCTGACCTTCTACACACGATGCTTTGGTTACCTTCCCTACCCACATTCTTGAACTCGCTCTTGCTCCTTTTCGCTCCCTCCTCCCTCCAGATTTCCTCTCCCTCCTGGCTCTTAGCTCCGTTCTTACATGTCATGTGTGTCTCTCCCCCCCCCCGGCCTGCCCCCGCCTTGCCCAAAGACATACAAGCGTATCTGGCCAGTGGAGAGGGCGCTGGCGATCCAGAGCAGGTCCAGGGCTTTGAAGGGGACCAGGACGAAGCTCACGTTGGCCGGAAGGTTTTTGGCACTTTCAGGGTACATGAAGTGGTGGGTGGTCCGGCTCCCCACGTCCACCTCAAAGCCCACCGTCGGGGCCTGGTTCATCCTGCAGGAAAAGGATGGAAGGGGAGGCGGGCAAGAAATACAACTATTACTATTGCTATAATTATAATTATTATTATTATTATTAGAAACACAACAAGATGAGGCAGACACAATGGACACTTCCCAAGTGTCTAGGACTGTGTGATGTATCGGCGAATAATGCATGCAGATCCCAGTCAGGTGGCCTTTTGCAGCTGGCAGATGGTAATCTTGTCAGCCCCAATTGTGTTTAAGTGCAGGCCAAGGTCTTGAGGCACTGCACCCAGTGTGTCGATCACCACTGGAACCACCTTTACTGGATTATTATTATTATTATTATTATTATTATTATTATTATTATTGAGAGTCTCTGGGCGCAGCAACCTCATATTTACACATCCAAGTATGTGTATATCTGTATGTGTGTATGTTTATAGGTGTATGTATGTGAATATATGTGCATGCATATATGCAGGGGTGATAAGGAAATACGATGTATATATTCAGTTTTATCATATTTATTTGCTGTATTGTTTTAAATGTCTTATTTTAAGTTACTACATATGTTGAGCATAATCAAGTCTTATCAAGCCTTGTTGTTGTTTGGTTTGGTATTGTGATATGGCCTAAGGGCTAATCAATATAATTGACTGATTGATATATTGTATGTGTGTATGTGAATGTGTATATGTAGATGTGTATGCGTATGTGTGTATGTTTATGTGTATATATATGTGTGTATATGTATATATGCATCTGCATAATATTTATATGTATATGTGTATGAATATACGTGTATGTGTGTATGCACATGTGGACATGTATGTATATAGGTATATGTAAATATGTGTATGGACAACATATATACACTATGAATATGTATGTATGTGTCTGTAAATGTGTGTGAATATGTGTGTGTGTATATATATACACACACATACACACTATATATATACACACACACACACACACACATATACGTATATATATCTCTGTGTGTATATATATATGTGTGTGTATGTATATGTGTGTATGTGTATGCATATAGAGGTCCCTTCTGACTCCATGGTTCTATGGCCCCTGCCTGGCCCCCTTCCACACTACACGTACCGCATGACGAAGTCGTGTCCGTTGATCTCCCGGCCGTATCCGGAACCGCGCAGGTTCCCCGAGTTCCCGACGACGGCGCAGCGCCGGCACTGTGGGGACGGCCGGGAGCGGTAGGGGTTCTCTCCGGGGATGATCAGGAAGAGTTTGCTCAGGACCTCGTTCAGGTTGTGGGACTTGAACTGCGGCTGCAGCATCTGGGGAAGCAAGCAAAGCCAACGAGGGCCCCCATCATCATCATCATCATCATCACCACCACCACCACCACCATCATTATGTGTATTTAGACCTCGCAGGTTCCATTAAAAGCATTTCCATACCATTTAGCATCTACAAATATACAAACATCAAACCAGAATCACAAAACGCAAAGCAAAGAAGCAAAAGACATACTTTCCCCACATCTGAAACCGGTTTAGGACACACAGCTTCCCATCTAAAACCCAACACTCCTTTAGAAAAGCCCTTCCTTGAAAAGACAGGGGCTCTTTTGCGTCCTGGGGGCACAAACATGGCCTCCGCCTTTTGTTGGCCCCACTACTAGGAAACTGATTGTTGCTCTGGACGAGTTCCATGCAGCTGTCCAGGCGCTCTCCAGCACCAGAGCCTCCTTCCAGGTGAAGCTTCAGCACCTTGGAGAGCTCCTCCAGGACTGGCACGCTGGCCGTTCCAGGCAAGAGAGGCTCCGCAGGTTGGCCTTCAGGTGAACTGGTTTGGAAGTCAGGACAGGTACATTCTGAAGTGTAACTACAGCCATCTATATATATAAGAACCTTAAGGTCGTAATTAAGCGGTCAAAAACTGCTAAACCACTGGACGAAATCTCACCACATTTGCCCTGCTAATGCCTCTTCCCCCAAGGTATGACCAACAACCCTCAAAACACCAATACGCAACAACACAAACGCACAATACCCAAAAAACACAGAGCATGGGCAGAGGCCTCGGGAGGAATACGATGAGGAAGGACTCCATTTCCCAGCTTCCCCCGAAAGAGGGAAGAAAGGAAGGAAGGAAAGAGCCAAGGAAGGATGAAACCAAACAGCAAAGGAAGCAAGAAAAGAAACAGGTAGAGAAGGAAGAAAGAAGAAGGGAAAGAAAAAGAGGGAAAGAAGGAAAGAGGGAGGGAAGGAAGGAAGGAAGGAGAGAGAAAAAGAAGGTGGAGAATGAGGGAGGGAAGGTTTGCCACAGCAACACATGGCAGGTACAGCTAGTACACACACACACACACACACACACACACCAGTGGTTCTCAACCTGTGGGCCGCAGCCCAGCAGTGGGCCATGAGAATTAAAATCGGACTCTCGAACCTCCTTCCTCTTCATTTAATTTGATTTGATGTGATTTCTGTGCCTTTTCGCCAAGCTGACCAGCCCCGCCCCTTTTGGTCCCTGGTCAAGTGGGCCTTGGTCAATGTGGTCCCTGGTCAAAACAAGGTTGGGAACCACTGCTAGGCTGTCTGAAACTTATAGATATCTATATAAATAAAAATATAATGTTCATTTGTGGGATTCACAGAACTCAAAAACCACTGGACAAATTGACACCAAATTTGGACACAAGGCACCTAACAACCCAATGTATGTCCTTCACTCAAAAAAATTGATTTTGTCATTTGGGAGTTGTAGTTGCTGGGATTTATAGTTCACCTACAACCACAGAGCATTCTGAACCCCACCAACGATAGAATTGGGCCAAACCTCTCACACAGAACCCCCATGTGGGCCACAGCAATGCGTGGCAGGGGACGGTTAGTATCTATAGAAATAAAAATGTCATGTTCGTTTGTGGGATTAACAGAACTCAAAAACCACTGGATAAATTGACACCCTGTTTGGACACAAGACACCTAACAACCCAATATATGTCCTTCACTCATAAAAACACTGAAAAACACAGCAGAAGGGACTTTAAAAGCCCCCAAAAGCTAAATGACAAAAAGCTAAATAACAATACAGAAAATGCTAATCAAGGAGATCAGTTGAAATATTCACACCTAGCTCCAGCAGACAAGAGTTCTTTGTCCCACCCTGGACATTATTCCACAGATATATAAACTCATTTTCCTAATTCCAACAGACCTCGCTACCTCTGAGGATGCTTGCCTTAGATGCAGGTGAAACGTCAGGAGAGAATGCCTCTAGAACATGGCCATAGAGCCCAAAAAAACCTACAAGAACCCACAACAATAATAATTAACGAATGAAACAAACTGCAATGATATTGGTTTGGCTCATCTTTCTCACGATCATTAAATGGCAACTGTTTTTGCAGTGTGGACTACACAGGCCCGTCTCCGGGCTCCCAAGGCTTGGCACTGACCATCCACCAGCGCTGGACGTCCAGGGGCAGCTCCATGTTCTCCCGGGTCCAGACGGGGGAGAGGCGGGCGTCGTAGCGGCTGCGGAACCACTCGGCGTCCGCGGCGCCCACCTGGCAGCGGTGGCAGGCGCAGCTCTTGACGAAGAGGCCCTCCTTGCTCAGCCGCTGCATCCCGGCGTAACTGGGCACCAGCTTCACCCGGTGGGAACCGCCGTTGCCGCCCAGGCCGCCCGGGTCCAGGTAGGCCACGCTGTGGTGGGAGTACGTGAAGAGTAGGGACATGGCGAAGGCCAAAAGGAAGGCCGTGGAAAGGAACCAGAAGCGCAGGGAGAACTTCATGGTGGAGGAGGAGGAGGAGGAGGAGGCGCACCTGAGAAGCAAGGGATGGGAAGAGCCTCCCACAGAGAGAGTCCACCTGGGAGAGGAAGTCTTTCACCTGCAGCTCAGGTACGGAGCACTCAATGGGTTCCTTCTGTGTTGAAGGGCATGCATGCACCCACCTTCCCTATCAAAGCACAGCCTCCCACAGAGAGAGTCTGGGAGAGGAAGGCTCCCACCTGCAGCTCAGGTACGGAGCACTCAATGGGTTCCTTCTGTGTTGAAGGGTATGCATGCACCCACCTTCCCTAGCAAAGCACAGCCTCCCACAGAGAGAGTCCGCCTGGGAGAGGAACGGTCCCACCTGCAACTCAGGTACACAGCGCTTAAAGGGTTCCTTTTGCGTTGAAGGGCATGCATGCACCTACCTCCCCTAGCAAAGCACAGCCTCTCACAGAGAGAGTCCACCTGGGAGAGAAAGGGTCCCACCTGCAACTCAGGTACAGAGTGTGAATAGCACCTGCAACTCAGGTATGGAGTGCTCAATGGACTCCTTCTGTATTGCAGGGCATGCATGCACCCACCTGCCCTAGCAAAGCACAGCCTCCCACAGAGAGAGTCCGCCTGGGAGAGGAAGGGTCCCACTTGCAACTCAGGTACGGAGTGTGAACAGCACCTGCAACTCAGGTATGGAGTGCTCAATGGGTTCCTTTTGCATTAAAGGGCATGCATGCACCTACTCTCCTAGCAAAGCACAGCCTCCCACAGAGAGAGTCTGTCGTGAGAGGAAGGGGCCCACCTGCAACTCAGGTACGAAGTGCTCAATGGGTTCCTTCTGTGTTGAAGGGTATGCATGCACCCACCTCCCCTAGCTAAGCACAGCCTCCCACAGAGAGAGTCTTTCCAGGAGAGGAAGGGTCCCACCTGCAACTCAGGTACGGAGTGCTCAATGGGTTACTTTAGCGTTGAAGGGAATGCATGCACCCACCTTCCCTAGAAAAGCACAGCCTCCCACAGAGAGTCTATCCAGGAGGAGAAGGGTCCCACCTGGAGCTCAGGTACGGAGTGTGAACAGCACCTGCAACTCAGGTATGGAGCGTTCAATGGGTTCCTTCTATGTTGCAGGGCACGCATGCACCCACCTTCCCTAGCAAAGCACAGCCTCTCACAGAGAGAGTCTATCCAGGAGAGGAAGGGTCCCACCTGGAGCTCAGGTACGGAGTGCCGAAGGGTTCCCTTTGTGTCCCTTGCACCCTATGAGATCCCAACCTGCTAACCGCGATGCCGGTGGGTTCCCTTTTGCGCCACAGGGTCCAAGTGCACCCAACACTCCAACCAAGGAAACCACAGTCTTTTGCAAACTCTGCAACCGAATCCAAGGCCGTCTGCAATCCTTCCCAAGCCAAGGAAGGTGTTGTCAGAGTCCTCTCCTCTCCACGACCGGCCTTCTTGGCGTGATGGAGGGAGCCATGGCCCCCTGTTCCCCCAAAGGGAGGTGGGCGGGCGGCCACTTGCGGGCCCCTCTCCGTGCCGGGGACCCCCAGGCGGCCTTGGCTTGGCCCCCAGCCAGACCGGAGCAGCGGATTCTGCGGCTTCTCATGGCAGCAGAAGGGAGGGGGCCTCTGCTTCCCCTCGTCGCCTAGGAGACAGCTGCGGCACACATCTGCGGCTCTTTCCCGGGGGTCTCTTCCGGCCGGAGAGGAAGGCGCCCATCCATTCTGCAGGCCGGAGAGAAGGCAAGGCCCACGGGAAGCAGAGGAAGCAGCCCTGCAGTGGCGGCACTGGCTCCTCCTCCTCCTCCTCCTCCTCCTCCTCTTGGCCTGCCTTTTCACATCATCATCATCCTCATCATCATCCCTCCGAGGAGAAGCTCCTGCGGCCACAGAGCCCTGAAATGGAAGCAAAAGGGGGAGAGATTGAGAAAGAAGCCCCTCTGCATTATGACACCCAAGCCAAGGGAAGGGAAGCCCAGGCAGCAGCAGAACCTGGACAAAGAGTCAAAGGAAGGAAATGAGGAGGGGTCTCTGGTGCAGCCACCCCCCACGCCCACCCCCTCCACCGCCTTCCTCACCCTCCCAAGCAGCCACCCCGGCCTCCAGCTGCAGCCCCAGAGAGACCCCCTCCTCTCCGGCAGCTGGCAGGAAGCAAGAGCCAAAGCGGGGAAGGGGGAGGGTCTTCCTCCTCCCCTCCCCCTCCCCCTCCCCCACCGGAAGTGGAGGAAGGAAGGGGAGGCCAGAGGGGGCTGGAGGCCAGCCAGGGCCTTGGCCAAAGGAAGGAGACCCAGGCAAGGCAGGCTGAAGGAAGCAGGCCCCAGTCCCAGTCTGCAGCAAGGGCAGTCCCAGTCCAGATCAAGGGGAAATCCCAGTCTGGATGAAGATAAATCCCAGTCTGCACTAAAGAGGATCAAAGGAAGTCCCAGTCCGGATCAAAAGGAACCCCAGTCTGCATCATGAGGAGTTCTAGTCTGCATCAGGGGGAATCCCAGTCCAGACCAAAGGGAGTCCCAGACTGCATTAAGGGAAATCCCAGTTCAGATCAAAAAGAATCTCCGTCCAGATCAAGAGGAATCCCAGTCTGCATTAAAAGGAATCCTAGTCCACACCAAGGGGAGTCCCAGTTCAGATTAAAGGGAGTCCCAGTCTGCATTAAGGAGAATCCTAGTTTGCATTAAGGGGAGTCCCAGTCAGTATTAAGGGGAATCCCAGTCTGAATCAAAGGGAGTCCCAGTTCAGATCAAAGGGAGTCCCAGTCAGCAACAAGGGGAGTCCCAGTCTGCATTAAGGGGAATCCCAGTTCAGATCAAAAAGCATCTCAGTCCAGATCAAGAGGAATCCCAGTTCAGATCAAAGGGAGTCCCAGTCTGCATCAAATGGGATCCCAGTCTGCATCAAATGGGATCCCAGTCCGGATCAAGGGTGCACCAACCAACATTTCCACATTCCTTTGGATACTACGTACGTACCATCACCTTGATTACTGTTGCAATTGAGACACAAGTGGGTAACAAAATAAAATAAAGATGGAAGGAAGTTTTGTGGGAATGTTGCCAGTCTGTGCGCTCTTGTTGACTCTGAGTCCCATCCTGAAGTAGCCAGCCATGCCAAACACAAGGCCTCATTTGTGGCACAGGAAGGGTGAATGAGCATCAATAACAGTGGCGCCAGGCAACACAAGCAAACACACACACACACACACACTGATAAAGATAAATGCTTTCCCCTGACATGAAGTCCAGTCGCGTCCAACTCTGGGGGTTGGTGCTCATCTCCATTTCTAAGCCAAAGAGCCGGCATTGTGCACAGACACCTCCAAGGTCATGTGGCCATAGGCATGACTGCATGGAGCGCCCTTACCTTCCTGCTAGAGCAGTACCTATTGATCTACTCACATTTGCATGTTTTCGAACTACTAGGTTGGCAGAAGCTGGGGCTGACAGCAGAAGCTCATGCTGCTCCCCGGATTCGAACCTGTGACCTTTTGGTCAACGAGCTCAACAGCTCAACGCTTTAACCCACTGTGCCACCGGGAGCTCACCACTATATATACATATATATATATATACACACACACATCACTATGTAACACTATGATTTTTGTTCCTGGGTTTTTTGCAGGAGAGCCATCATCCTGCTATGGTGATGGGGAGATATTGGAAATATAGATATTTATATATGTATAAATTGTATGTACTTTACAAGCACTGAAATGTGTAGAAAAATCAGGCTTTCTCTGTATCAGAAATCCAAGCTGACAGGACAAGCAAGCTGCTGTCCAGGCACAGCAAGAGGGGGGGGGGGGTTGAACATTCCAGAAGAGGGGGGCATGTTATCTATACATTCCAGAGAGAGACTGGTACAACAGGAGCCTACCTCTCCATCCTGACAGGTCAAAGTAGGCCCCTTGATTGATGAATGTAAGCTGTAAGATGTATGCTGCTGCTAGAAAGAATCATAGAATCATAGAATCAAAGAGTTGGAAGAGACCTCCTGGGCCATCCAGTCCAACCCCATTCTGCCAAGAAGCAGGAATATTGCATTCAAATCACCCCTGACAGATGGCCATCCAGCCTCTGCTTAAAAGCCTCCAAAGAAGGAGCCTCCACCACACTCCGGGGCAGAGAGTTCCACTGCTGAACGGCTCTCACAGTCAGGAAGTTCTTCCTCATGTTCAGATGAATCTCCTCTCTTGTAGTTTGAAGCCATTGTTCCGCGTCCTAGTCTCCAGGAAGCAGAAAACAAGCTTGCTCCCTCCTCCCTGTGGCTTCCTCTCACATATTTATACATGGCTATCATATCTCCTCTCAGCCTTATCTTCTTCAGGCTAAACATGCCCAGCTCCTTAAGCCGCTCCTCATAGGGCTTGTTCTCCAGACCCTTGATCATTTTAGTCGCCCTCCTCTGGACACATTCCAGCTTGTCAATATCTCTCTTGAATTGTGGTGCCCAGAATTGGACACAATATTCCAGATGTGGTCTAACCAAAGCAGAATATAGGGGTAGCATTACTTCCTTAGATCTAGACACTATGCTCCTATTGATGCAGGCCAAAATCCCATTGGCTTTTTTGCCGCCACATCACATTGTTGGCTCATGTTTAACTTGTTGTCCACGAGGACTCCAAGATCTTTTTCACACGTACTGCTCTCGAGCCAGGCCTCATCCCCATTCTGTATCTTTGCATTTCGTTTTTCCTGCCAAAGTGGAGTATCTTGCATTTGTCACTGTTGAACTTCATTTTGTTAGTTTTGGCCATTCATCTCTCTAACCTGTCAATACACAGAGATATGCCTTTTGTATGTTGGAAGATAGAATTTGATATTCATATGATGCTAAAGTGATGCGGAGAATGATGTCAATGTATGTAGAATCATGTTCCTTTGTTTGCCTGCAATTGGAGGGTATAAAAGCCATAGTCAACGCCTTTATCATTTGCTCTGGATGCTTTTGGACACAGCTCCACTCCAGAGCCCCAGCTGGAAATAAAAGCTGTACTTTTCTGACCTCCTGAAAGGATCTCTCTTGATATAATCCCTCCTATAAAATGCTGCAACAATGCCACATTTGGCTCTAGTTTTTCAATGAGTCTCAACTAATTCAACCTGTGCCACAAAAACAAAGTTTCAGGAGCAGGGCAACTACTTCCAAAGTCAGGACTGCACAATTAAACAGGAAACAACACTGTTCACAGTGTTACACAGTGTTGTTATCTGTATTGACTCAAGTCTAATACGCCATCGGATCTAATGCGCACCTCAATGTTCAAAACCAAAGAGTCTCTGGTGGAGAATGTCGTGTGGCCATGAGAGTTGCTGCCTGCTTAGGGTTCCCTCAATATAAACAATGGTGTGAAAACACCAATGCTTCCTGCAAATGAAAGGAAATCCTTGGATGCACCTATACTGCAGAATAAATGCACGTCAATTGCCATGGATCAATGCTATAGAGTCACAGACTTTTCTCTGCCATAGGATGCAGATGCCCCAGCAAACTACAAATCCCCAGATCCTATAATATTAAGTCAATGCAATGAAATGAGAGATGAAGTCCCTCCAAGAGGAGCTCCTGGTGCAGCTTCCCCTTTGGCTTTGGCTCAGTGCTAAGACTATCATATTGCACAAATCTAATGCGCGCCCCAACTCTGGCCAGGTCACTGAGCCAGGAAAGGGTGAGCTTTACATTCGAGTCAGTACGGTCATTCCTCCACACCCCGCGTTCCCCCACAAATTGGAGAGGAAGGCACTTCTGAGGACGAAAAGCCCTGCAATTAAAGCATGGAGGAACGACGTCAGCAAGAGCACGGCAAAGGTTATCATCACGATAAAGACATTAAACCCCGGGTGGAGTTAAGCCCATTTCCCATAACGCCATTACCGGATCAGAGGCAAAGCTCTTTGCAGCCGTTCCTAAAAGCCAATGCTGAGCAAGCACAGGGTTTCCTACAGCAATGGAGGAACTGCAAAGAGTCATCGCTTTCCTTCCTTCCCTCCTTCTTCCCTTCCGTCCTTCCTTCCTCCCTTCCTTCTTCCCTTCCTTTTCCCCTCCCTCCCTTCCTCCCATCTTTCTTTCCTTCCTTCATTCATTCTTTCCGTCCTTCCTTCCTTACATCCATCTATCCCTTCCTTCCATCTTTCCTTCTTTCCATCCATCCATCCATCCATCCATCCTTCTTTCTCTCCTTCCTTCCTTCCTTCCTTCCTTCCTTCCTTCCTTCCTTCCTTCCTCCCTCCCTTCCTTACTTCCTCCCTTCCTTCTTTCTTTCATTTCCTCATTCCTCCCTCCCTCCCTTCTTTCCTTCCTTCCCTCCTTCTTTCCTTCCTTTCTCCCTTACTTCTTTCTTTCTGTCCTCCCCTCCTCCTTTCCTCCCTTCTTTCTTTCCTTCCTTCATCCCTTACTTCTTTCTTTCTGTCCTTCCCTCCTTTCCTCCCTTACTTTCTTTTCTTCCCCCATTCATTCTTTCCTTCCTTCCTTCCTTCCTTCCTTCTGTTCTTCCCTCCTTCTTTCCTTCCTCCCTTCTTTCTTTCCTCCCTCTCTCCCTTCTTTTTTCTGTCCTTCCCTCCTTCTTTCTTTCCTTTTCTCCTTCCTCCCTCCCTCTGTCCCTTCTTACCTTCCTTCCTTCCTTCCTTCCTTCCTTCCTTCCTTCCTTCTTTCTTTCTGCCCTTCCCTCCTTCCTTCCTTCCTTTTCTCCTTCCTTCCTCCCTTCTTTCTTTCCTTCCTTCCTCCCTCAGAGGTGGGAGATGCCCACCTTTCCTGAAGGAAGGCACAAAAACAAAGGAGGGAGCGGAGGTGGGAGATACCTCCAGCCAGAGGGGCTCTCTCTCTCTCTCTCTTGGTCCCAATGGCTGAAGAGAAAGTCAGGAGAAGAGGCGACTTTTGGTGCGCATGCTGGGGTCTTCAGACACGCCTCTGGACCCGAAGTGGGCCAGGCACGGCGGCTCCGCCCCTTGGCCCACCCGCGGATTGGGGAGAGGAGAGGAGGCGGGTGGAGCGCCGGGGGATCGGGAAAGGGAGCCGGTCATGGGGAAGGGATCGAACACGGAGAACGATTGAGCGCCGGCTCTGCTCGTGCACCCGTTGGCCGGGTGGAGCAGGAACGAGAGGGGCTAGGCGAGGGTCAAGGGCCCGGCCCCTTTGGGAAGAGGATCGCCCGGCAGTGAGGCAAGAAAGCCGAGGCTCCCCCCGGACTGCCAGGGCTGTGGTGAGCTGAGGGGGAGCTCCTCAAGGGGCGGTTGAGGGGCATTTACAGAGGAGCCTCTGCGCCCCTGGCAAAAAAAAAGTGTTCTGCGACCGCTTACTTTGCATAATGGACAAGCCGCCCCTGGGTCTCAGACCAGTTACTTTGGGGCCTTGAACTGGGAAAACGATGCACAAAAGGGAATGATACCTGCGCCCCAAAAGCTAGTGGTGGGAATCTCCAAAGCCTTGCATTGTGCAACTGGAGTTATGCCAAATCAGAGAGGTTTCTACTTGCCAGGCACACAGATGGAAAGAGACAGAGACACAAAGAGAGAGGGAATACCCTGAGGAGGAGGCAGGATGGGCAGCTTCTGTTTTGTCAAGACTTGCAATGGTTATAACCGGAGGGGAGGGTTTGGAAATGGGAAGGCAGCACCGGGAGTCCCTTCTGAGCATCCCAGCCACGTCCCACTCCATGCCACGTTTCCCTGCCTTCCCTGCAATAGGACAAGCCTTGGCCTTTGTGGGTCAACCACAACCCCATCTTGTCCAGCCTGAAAAGACATTCCTTCGGAGGCAGATGGAGAAAAACACAGAAAAAAAAGAATCAAAACCAATAATTAAAAAGTTGGCAGCAGAAGGGTCTCTCAATTACTCTTGCAAGAAGGGACTTTCCTGCTTTGCCAGCAGCCGTGGAGAGAGAGAGAGAGAGAGAGCAAGCACTCAGGCCCAATATCATATTTTAGATTGTTATTACTATTATTATTTAATACACAACAAGATGAGCACACTTATTATTATTATTATTATTATTATTATTATTATTATTATCATTATTATGTGAAAGGCAGTTAAGAACCAACATTGGATGGAAGTCAATAGTAGAAAACTGCTTCAAGTGCAAAAGGCAAAGAGGGAATACCATAAAAATACAACACAGATCAGAAGAGAAAACCGGACAAAGAAGAGCCAAAGAAGGCTCTCCTGGGAAAAACTGAGAGCAAAACTGGCAAGGAAAAACCATGGCTGTGGCTCACAAATGGGACTGAAAAAGGAGACCAAGGAGGGCCCGATTCTGGCAGCCCAAGAACAAGCCATTCCAACCAAGGCCATCCAAGCCAGAATTGAAAAGTCGACAACAGATCCCAAGCGTAGACTCTGCAAGGAAGCAGGCGAAACAATAGATCCCATCCTCAGCTGCTGCAAGAAGATAACGCAGACAGACTCCAAGCAGAGGCACAACACCCTTGCTCAGAAGATCCATTGGAACTTGTGCCACAAACACCATCTGCCTGCCGCAAAGAACTGGTGAGATCACAAGCTGGAAAAAGTACAGAAAATGAACAGGTCAAACTCCTCTGGGACTTCCGGATTCAGACAGACAAGAGTTTTGGAGCACAACACTCCTGACTTCATAGTATGGATCGTCGATGTCACAAACCCAGGTGACAGCAGGATTGAAGAGAAACAACTGGAAAAGATGACACGATATGAGGATTTAAAGATTGAACTGCAAAGACTCTGGCACAAGGCAGTCAAGGGGGTCCCAGTGGTGATCGGCACACTGCAAAGACTCTGGCACAAGCCAGTCAAGGGGGTCCCAGTGGTGATCAGCATACTGGGTGCAGTGCCTCAAGACCTTGGCCTGCACTTAAACACAATCGGCACTGACAGGATTACTACCTGCCAGCTGCAGAAGGCCACCTTACTGGGATCTGCTTGCATTATTCGCCAATACATCACACAGTCCTAGGTACTTGGGAAGGGTCCAACGTGTGATCCAATACAACCGCCAGCAGAGTGTCTGCTGTGGACTCATCTTGTTGTGTTTCTAATAATAATAATAATAATAATAATAATAATAATAATAATAATAATCCTAGGCACTTGGGAAGTGTCCGATGTGTGATCCAATACAACAGCCAGCAGAGTGTCTGCTGTGGAATTGTCTTGTTGTGTTTCTAATAATAATAATAATAATAATAATAATAATAATAATAATAATAATAATAGTCATAGTCATAGTCCTAAACACTTGGGAAGTGTCCAATGTGTGATCCAATACAACTGCCAGCAGAGTGTCTGCTGTGGACTCATCTTGTTGTGTTAATAATAATAATAATAATAATCCTAGGCACTTGGGAAGTGTCCAATGTGTGATCCAATACAACAGCCAGCGGAGTGTCTGCTGTGGAATCGTCTTGTTGTGTTTCTAATAATAATAATAATAATAATAATAATAATAATAATAATAATAATAATAATAATTATTATTATTATTATTCGCCGATACATCACACAGTCCTAGACACTTGGGAAGTGTCCGACGTGTGATCCAATACAACAGCCAGCAGAGTGTCTGCTGTGGACTCATCTTGTTGTGTTTCTAATAATAATAATAATAATAATAATAATAATAATAATAATAATAATCCTAGGCACTTGGGAAGTGTCCGATGTGTGATCCAATACAACAGCCAGCAGAGTGTCTGCTGTGGAATTGTCTTGTTGTGTTTCTAATAATAATAATAATAATAATAATAATAATAATAATAATAATAATAATAATAATAGTCATAGTCATAGTCCTAAACACTTGGGAAGTGTCCGATGTGTGATCCAATACAACAGCCAGCGGAGTGTCTGCTGTGGAATCGTCTTGTTGTGTTTCTAATAATAATAATAATAATAATAATAATAATAATAATAGTCATAGTCATAGTTCTAAACACTTGGGAAGTGTCCGACGTGTGATCCAATGCAACAGCCAGCGGAGTGTCTGCTGTGGACTCATCTTGTTGTGTTTCTAATAATAATAATAATAATAATAATAATAATAATAATAATAATAATAGTCCTAGGCACTTGGGAAGTGCCTGACGTGTGATCCAATACAACCGCCAGCAGAGTGTCTGCTGTGGAATTGTCTTGTTGTGTTTCTAATAATAATAATAATAATAATAATAATAATAATAGTCATAGTCATAGTCCTAAACACTTGGGAAGTGTCCGATGTGTGATCCAATACAACAGCCAGCGGAGTGTCTGCTGTGGAATCGTCTTGTTGTGTTTCTAATAATAATAATAATAATAATAATAATAATAATAATAATAGTCATAGTCATAGTCCTAAACACTTGGGAAGTGCCTGACGTGTGATCCAATACAACAGCCAGCGGAGTGTCTGCTGTGGACTCCTCTTGATGTGTTAATAATAATAATAATAATAATAATAATAATAATAGTCATAGTCATAGTCCTAAACACTTGGGAAGTGCCTGACGTGTGATCCAATACAACAGCCAGCGGAGTGTCTGCTGTGGACTCCTCTTGATGTGTTTCAAATAATTATTTAATTTTACTCTGCTTTATCTCTCCACCTGGAGACTCAAAGTGGCTTACTTTAAATTTTACAATTTATATTGCATATGATTACCCAAAAGGTGAGGAATGCTGGGATTCGAAGCTGAACAAACTCTGAAGATGCCATTACCCACAGATGCAGGTGAAACATCAGAAGAGAATGATGCTAGAACATGGACAGACAGCCTGAAAAATTCACAGCAAACCAGGGTTGTGTTTTGCCACCAGAATTGGAGCAAGAACTGGCCAGGAAGCCCTCCTGTAACGTATTGTTGTTGTTATGATCTATATTATGAGCTTCACAGGACACCAGGAACCAGGGCAGGAGCCAAACAATGCGTCAACACAACCTCTGGCCCACATGCAGCAATGAGAAAGAATAGGAAAGGTTGATAGTCAGAAGGGCAAGGTGGTTCAAAGCTAGGATTCCCAATTCCAATGGGGTTTTGGCCCTTTTCCTGTGAGTGAGATGGGGACGGTCAGTGCAAACTGGGCAGTGTTGTGTTTGTGGTGGCCTTTGCACAGAAGGAAGGAAGGAAGGAAGGAAGGAAGGAAGGAAGGAAGGAAGGAAGGAAGGAAGGAAGGAAGGAAGGAAGGAAGGAAGGAAGTCAGGCGGGCAGCAGCAGCATCCGCCGCCCAGGAAAGAAGCATCTGTGGAACTGATGGAAGGAGGGCATGGCAGGCAGACAACAAAGGGCCTTTTCTTCCATCCGGGCCGGACTGGGAAAGCAAACAAGGGCTCTCTGCTCTCAAGGGCCGTGGAGAGGAGCTCTCGTCCAGAGATGAATGGACAACAAGGGGGAGGGGGAGGAGGAGGAGGAGGAGGAGGAGTTGTTGTTTAGCCCTGCTGGCCTTCTCCTGACTCATCCAGGCCCAGAGAAATACCCCCAGGACCCATTGGGTTGCTAAGGTGAGCCTGCTTGGAAAGATGGACACAAGCCTCTGGCTGGAGCAGTTGCAGGGACAACATGGGAGGAGAACGGCTCTGAGATCCTGGAGGAATCACACAGAACACAGTTCCATAAGTTTCAGTGAATCCAGTGAAGTTGTGCCTCTGTTTGTAGTCCATCTGTGCATTTTTCTTGCAGCAGCTGAGGAGATGGTCCATATATTGTCGAAGGCTTTCATGGCCGGGATCACTGGGTTGTTGTGGGTTTTTTCAGGCTTTATGGCCATGTTCGAGAGGCATTCTCTCCTGACGTTTCGCCTGCATCTATGCCAAGCATCCTCAGAGGTTGTGAGGTCTGTTGGAACTAAGAAAAAGGGTTTATATATCTGTGGAATGACCAGGGTGGGGCAAAGGACTCTTGTCTCTTGGAGCTAGGTGGGAATGTTTCAACTGACACCTTGATTAGCATATAATGGCCTGACATTGCCTAGAGCAAACTTTTGTTGAGAGGTGATTAGATCTCTCACAACCACCATGTCAGACTACACAGAGAAGCCATTGAAATCCACAAGAAGCACGTGGACAATTTTAACAGAAAGGAGGAAACCATGAAAATGAACACCATCTGGCTACCAGTATTAAAAAACTCTAAAATTACAACAGCACAACAACAGAGAGGAAACAATCAGGCACATCATATCACCTCTCAACAAAAGATTGCTCCAGGCTCAGCCAGGGCATCAAATGCTAATCAAGGTGGTCAGTTGAAACATTCCCACCTAGCTCCAGCAGACAAGTGTCCCATCCTGGTCATTCCGCAGATATATACACCCATTTTCCTAGTTCCAACAGACCTCACTACCTCTGAGGATGCTTGCCATAAATGCAGGTGAAACGTCAGGAGAGAATGCCTCTAGACCATGGCCATATAGCCCGAAAAAACTACAACAACCCAGATGGTCCATAGTTTCATCCGCTTCCTTGCACAGTCTACATTTTGTAAAGCAATGCAAGCCATGCGGTTGATACCAGAACAGGAGGTTCGGAATCACGTTCGCTGGGGAAAGACCTTCCCTGATGGTTGAGAAGGAGGTCCAGAATCCCACACCCTGGAGAGAAGACCTCCCTTGAGCAAAGGTCAACCAAGTTGACTCAATGGAACTCAACCAACTCAACTCAATGGAACTCAACCAACTCAACTCAATGGAACTCAACCAACTCAACTCAATGGAACTCAACCAACTCAACTCAATGGAACTCAACCAACGCAACTCAATGGAACTCAACCAACTCAATTCAATGGAACTCAACCAAGCTCAACCAAGTTGGCTCAATGGAGCCATGGGTCCAAAGCACAGGGAAGAAAGGAGGTTCCACTGAACATTAGGAAGAACTTCCTAACTGTAGGAAGAGTTGTTCAGCAGTGGAACTCCCTGCCTTCCAATGCGGTGGAAGCTCCTTCCTTGGAAGATTTCAAAAAGAGGGCGGATGGGCATCTGTTGAGGGTGTGGGTAGGGTGATGGTACTTTTCCTTCATGACAGAATGGGATTGGGCAAGACGTGGCCCCTTCCAACTCTAGGATTGAACAACAACAACAACAATAACAATAGCAATAATGGGCCATCTGTTGGGGGAGTTTTGATGGTGCTTTACCTTTATGGCAGAAGGGAATTGGACCAGATGGCTACAGGGCATCCTAACTCCTACATGAAGGCAGGAGTGAGTTGGACTAGATGGCCCTTGAGGTCACATTCAGCTCTATTATTAATATTATTATCAAGGCTGGATGGTCATCTGCCTAGAGCGCTTTGATTGTGCTTTTCCTGCACAAAGGCAGGAGCGGGTTGAGCTGGAAGGCTGGAGGTCCCTTCTGACTGGGTGATTTGAAGTGAGCCTTTCCTCCAAACACACACAGCCAGCTATTTTGAAGCCAAGCCGTTCTGAGTGAAGGTCTCGCAAAGCCAGGAGCAAAGCCAGGCTGCCTCTCTGCCCACTCCCTCCTTCCTTCCTTCCTTCCTTCCTTCCTTCCTTCCTTCCTTCCTTCCTTCCTTCCTTTCATAGAATAATAGAATCATAGAATCAAAGAGTTGGAAGAGACCTCATGGGCCATCCAGTCCAACCCCATTCTGCCAAGAAGCAGGAATATTGCATTCAAATCACCCCTGACAGATGGCCATCCAGCCTCTGTTTAAAAGCTTCCAAAGAAGGAGCCTCCACCACACTCCAGGGCAGAGAGTTCCACTGCTGAAAGGCTCTCACAGTCAGGAAGTTCTTCCTCATGTTCAGATGGAATCTCCTTTCTTGTAGTTTGAAGCCATTGTTCCTTGCCCTAATCTCCATGGAAGCAGTAAACAAGCTTGCTCCCTCCCTCCTCCCTGTGGCTTCCTCTCACATATTTATACATGCCTATCATATCTCCTCTCAGCCTTCTCTTCTTCAGGCTAAACATGCCCAGCTCCTTAAGCCGCTCCTCATAGGGCTTGTTCTCCAGACCCTTGATTATTTTAGTCACCCTCCTCTGGACACATTCCAGCTTGTCAATCTCTCTCTTGAATTGTGGTGCCCAGAACTGGACACAATATTCCAGGTAAAGTGGTCTAACCAGAGCAGAATAGAGCATGGGGAGCATGACTTCCCTGGACCTAGGCACTAGACTCCTCTTGATGCAGGCCAACATCCCATGGGCTTTTTTTGCCGCCACATCACATTCCTGGCTCATGTTCACCTTCCTGTCCACGAGGACTCCAAGATCTTTTTCACACGTACTGCTCTCAAGCCAGGCATTGTCCCCCATTCTGTATCTTTGCATTTCGTTTTTTCTGCCAAAGTGGAGTGTCGTGCATTTGGAGTATCTTTCCTTTCTTTCCTTCCTTCCTTTCCTTCCTTCCTTCCTTCCTTCCTTCCTTCCTTCCTTCCTTCCTTCCTTCCTTCCTTCCTTCCATCCATCCATCCTTCTTTATTTATTTATTTTCTTTCTTCCTTCCCTCTTTCTTTCTTTCTTTCTTTCTTTCTTTCTTTCTTTCTTTCTTTCTTTCTTTCTTTCTTCCTCCCTCCCTCCTTTCTTTCATTCCTCCCTCCTTTCCTTCCTTCCTTCCTTTTTTCCTTCCTTCCTTCCATCCATCCTTCTTTCTTTCTTTTCTTCCTTCACTCTTCCTTTCCTTCCTTCCTTCCTTCCTTCCCTCCCTCCTTCCTCCCTCCCTTCTTTCTTTCTTTCCTTCCTTCCATCTTTCCTTCCTTCCATCTTTCCTTCCTTCCTTCCTTCCTTCCTTCTTCCCTTCCTTCCTTCCTTCTTTCCTTCCTTCCTTCTTTCCTTCCTTCCTTCCTTCTTCCCTTCCTTCCTTCCTCCTTTCCTTCCTTCCTTCCCTTTCCTTCCTTCCTTCCTTCCTTCCTTCCTTCCTTCCTTCCTTCCTTCCCTCCCTCCCTCCCTCCCTCCCCTCCCTCCTTCCCTCCTCCTTCCTTCCTTCCTTCCTTCCTTCCTTCCTTCCTTCCATCCATCCATCCTTCTTTATTTATTTATTTTCTTCCTTCCTTCCCTCCCTCTTTCTTTCTTTCTTTCTTTCTTTCTTTCTTTCTTTCTTTCTTTCTTTCTTTCCTTCCTCCCTCCTTTCTTTCATTCCTCCCTCCTTTCCTTCCTTCCTTCCTCCCTTCCTTTTTTCCTTCCTTCCTTCCATCCATCCTTCTTTCTTTCTTTTCTTCCTTCACTCTTCCTTTCCTTCCTTCCTTCCTTCCTTGCTCCCTGCCTCCTTTCTTTCATTCCTTCCCCTTTTTTCCTTCTTCCTTCCTTCCCTTCCTTCCTTCCTTCCTTCCTTCCTTCCCTCCTTCCCTCCTTCCTCCCTCCCTCCCTTCTTTCTTTCTTTCCTTCCTTCCATCTTTCCTTCCTTCCATCTTTCCTTCCTTCCTTCCTTCCTTCCTTCCTTCCTTCTTCCCCTTCCTTCTTCTTCCTTCCTTCCTTCTTCCTTCCTTCCTTCCTTCCTTCCTTCCTTCCTTCCTTCCTTCCCCTTCCTTCCTTCCTTCCTTCCTTCCTTCCTTCCTTCCTTCCTTCCTTCCTTCCTTCCTTCCTTCCTTCCTTCCCTCCTTCCTTCCTTCCCTTCCTTCCTTCCTTCCTTCCTTCCTTCCTTCCTTCCCTCCCTCCCCCCTCCCCCCTCCCTCCTTCCTTCCTTCCTTCCTTCCTTCCTTCCTTCCTTCCTTCCTTCCCTCCTTCCTTCCTTCCTTCCTTCTTCCTTTCCCTGCAGAGCGTGGGAGGCCCAGAGCAGGGATGGTGCCTCATCACCTGGAACACATGGGGTTCCTCCACGGCTGCCCTTGACGCGAAGGAGGAGATGACAACGATGACGGGGACGTGGTGCCTCCGAGGACGCTCTGCTGCTGCTGCTGCTGCACGAAACCCCTGAACCAAGGGCTCCAAGCTAATTTTAGACGGTTATGAAAGACGTTTCCTGGAAGCGAGAGAACACGGTCCTGGGAGGCGGAAGAACCCTCCGCTATCGCTCACAGCCTGCCCAGGGGTCGCGTTCCCTTGGAATCTCCTTCTTTGGAGGCTTTTCAGCAGAGCCTGGGTGGCCATCTGACAGGGGTGCTTGGATGGTGCTTTTGAGACCGAACGCAGAGCCCCCTGCCTTCAAGCTGATCTGACCTGCAGCAGGGAGTTCCACAGTTCTCCAAATGCCCCACTTGGGCCAACTGCATGAACGTGGGCACAGCAGCAGCTGCGACTCAGAAACCTTCTCATTTCTTCGCTTTTTCCCTTTCTAACATTGTAACTAATCCCCCCAATAAAAGGTATCAATTAATTATAACTTTTCCCTCTCCGTAGTGTTACTTTGTGTCCTTTTACTGCCTCAAACTTTCCTTTCAATAAACGTTTCATCTCCCAGGCGATTCTGGGGAGGCCGAAACTGCGTTCTCTTAAACCACGGATACGGAAACCCCTCGGGCCCCCGTATCCACGAGTTAACGGATCGCTTCAAAAATGGTGCCAATCTTCTCCTGGGAGAATTCTAAGACTAATGGCATTTGAGGGTCCCTTCTAACTCAAGGATTCTATAATTCTATGAGAGGCAGGAGGGCCATCTGTTGGGAGGGCTTTGATTGTGCTTTTCCTGCCAATCTGAAGGGGTTGGACTCTCTATCTATGGTGAGTCCCCTTGGGGGAAATAAAGCGGAGTATAAATAAATAATATAACAACAACAACAACAACAACAATAACTAAGGCCAAGGGTTAAAGAAGTAAACAAAATGGATACCCTGGAGTGGGGGGTGGGTCAGATGGGATAATAATAGTAAAGGTAAAGGTAAAGGTATTCCCCTGACATTAAGTCTAGTTGTTTCTGACTCTGGTGCTCATCTCCATCTCTAAGCCAAAGAGCCGGCGTTGTCCGTAGACACCTCCAAGGTCATGTGGCCACTGGCATAACTGCATGGAGTGCTGTTACCTTCCCGCAGAAGTGGTACCTATTGATCTACTCACATTTGCATGTTTTTGAACTGCTAGGTTGGCAGGAGCTGGGGCTGAGATTTATAGTTCACCTATAATCAAAGAGCATTCTGAACTCCACCAATGATGGAATTGAGCCAATCTTGGCACACAGGACTCCCATGACCAACAGAAAATACTGGAAGGGTTTGGTGGGCATTGACCTTGAGTTTGGAAGTTGTAGTTCATCTTCATCCAGAGAGCACTGTGGACTCAAACAATGATGGATCTGGACCAAACTCTACACGAAAACTCAGTATGCCCAAATGTGAAGACTGGTGGAGTTTGGGGAAAATATAATCTTGACATTTGAGCACGGTGGACTCAAACAATGATGGATCTGGACCAAACTTGGCACTGATACTCAATATGTCCAAATGTGAACACTGGTGGCATTTGGGGGTTGTATTTGCTGGGATTTATAGTTCAATCAAAGAGCATTCTGAACTCCACCAATGATGGAATTGAACCAGTCTTGGTACACAGAACTCCCATGAACAACAGAAAATACAGTGGGCATTGACCTTGAGTTTTGGAGTTGTAGTTCACCTACATCCAGAGATCACTGTGGACTCAAACAATGATGGATCTGGACCAAACTCTCCACAAAGACTCAATATACCCAAATGTGAACACTGGTGGAGTTTGGGGAAAATATAATCTTGACATTTGGGAGTCATAGTTGCTGGGATTTATAGTTCACCTACAATCACAGCGCATTCTGAACCCCACCAATGATAGAATTGGGCCAAATCTCCCACACAGAACCCCCATGACGGCCAAGGCAGCGCGTGGCAGGGGACAGCTAGTAATAATAATAATAGGATTCCACGATCGAACTGCAAAGACTCTGGCACAAGCCAGTTCACGGGGGTCTCAGTGGGTATCGGCACACTGGGTGCAGTGCCTCAAGACCTTGGCCTGCACTTAAACACAATCCCCACCTGTCAGCTGCAAAAGGCCACCCTATTCAGATCTGAATGTATGATTCGCTGATACATCACACAGTCCTAGGCACGTGGGAAGGGGCCGACGTGGGATCCAATACAACAGCCAGCTGTGGACTCATCGTGTTATGTATCTAATAGGAGCCCCCGGTGGCGCAGTGGGTTAAACCCTTGTGCCGGCAGGACTGAAGACCAACAGTTCGTAGGTTCAAATCTGGGGAGAGCATGGATGAGCTCCCTCTGTCAGCTCCAGCTCCCCATGCAGGGACATGAGAGAAGCCTCCCATCACATCAAAACATCAAAACATCCGGGCAATGTCTCCTGGGCAACGCCCTTGCAGATGGGGGTCCCAGTGGTAATGGGTACACTGGGTGCAGTGCCCCAAGACCTTGGCCTGCACTTAAAAACAATCGGCGCTGACAAAATTTCCTCCGGTCAGATGCAAAAGGCCACCCTGCTTGGATCTGCACGCATTATTTGCCGATACATCACACAGTCCTAGACACTTGGGAAGTGTCCGACATGGGATCCAATACAACGGCCAGCAGAGTGATCTGGTTTGCTGTGAACTAATCTTGTTATGGATCTAATCATAATTTTATTTCTTACCCGCCGGACATCAAGGTGCGTCACGGCCCACTCAAAAACACACAAACACTATGAAAAAATTCTATAAGCACACATTTAAAATTGCAGTTCCAGAAAAGATACACGCAAACAAGCGACGGGGTTGTTTTTGCATACGTGGTGGGAGAGAAGAAAGAAAGTAAAAAGGAAGCAAAGGAGGACAGAAAAGGAAGAAAGAAGAAGGAAAGGGGAAGAAGAAGGAAAGGAAGGAAGGAAGGAAGGAAGGAAGGAAGGAGAAGAAGATAAGGGAAGAAGAAGAAAGAAAGGAAGAAGGGGAAAAAGGGAAGAAAAGGAAGGAAGGAGAAGGAAGAAAAGGGAAGGAAGGAGAGGAAGAAAGGAAAGGAAGGAGAAAAGAGAAGGGAAGGGAAGGGGAAGAAAGGAAAAAAGGAAAGAAGAAGGAAAGGAGAGAGGAGAAGGAAGGAAAAAAGAAAGTAAAAAAGAAGCAAAGGAAGACAGAAAAGGAAGAAAGGAGAAGGGAAAGAAGATGGAAAGGAAGGAAGGAGAAGAAGAAAAGGGAAGTAAGAAGTAAAGAAGGAAGAAAGGCGAAAGGAGGGGAAGAAGAAGGAAAGTGAAGGAGAAGGGGAAGAAAAGGGGGAAGGAAGGAGGAGGAGGAAAGTGAAGAGGAAGGGAAAGAAGAAAGAAAGTAAAAAGGAGGCAAAGGAAGACAGAAAAGGAAGAAAGAAGAGGGAAAGGGGAAGAAGAAGGAAAGGGAAGGAGAAGGGAAAGAAGAAGGAAAGGAAGGAAGGAAGGAAGGAGAAGAAGGGAAAGAAGAAAGAAAGTAAAAAGGAAGCAAAGGAAGACGGAAAAGGAAGAAAGGAGAAGGAGAAGGGAAAGAAGAAGGAAAGGAAGGTAGGAGAAGAAGAAAAGGGAAGTAAGAAGTAAAGAAGGAAGAAAGGGGACAGGAGCGGAAGAAGAAGGAAAGTGAAGGAGAAGGGGAAGAAAAGGGGAAGAAGAAGGAGGAGGAAAGTGAAGAGAAAGAAGAAAGAAAGTAAAAAGGAAGCAAAGGAGAGAAGAAAGGGAGAGTGAGTGAAGGAGGAAGAAGGAAAGGAAAGAAGGAAAGAAAGGAAGGAGAAGGGAAAGAAGAAGGAAAGAAAAGGAAAGGAAGGAAGAAGAAAAAAAGAAAGAAGAAGGAAAGTGAAGAAGGGGAAGAAGAAGGAAAGTGAAGGAGAAGGGGAAGAAAAGAGGGAAGGAATAAGAAGGAGGAGGAGGAGGAAAGTGAAAAGGAAGGGCAAAAAGAAAGAAGGGGAAAGGAAGGGGAAGAAAGAAAAAAGAGGAAAGAAGAAGGAAAGGGAGAGAGGGAGAAGAGGAAGAAAAAAGGAAAGGGAAGGAAAAAAGAAAGTAAAAAAGAAGCAAAGGAAGACAGAAAAGGAAGAAAGGAGAAGGGAAAGAAGATGGAAAGGAAGGAAGGAGAAGAAGAAAAGGGAAGTAAGAAGTAAAGAAGGAAGAAAGGCGAAAGGAGGGGAAGAAGAAGGAAAGTGAAGGAGAAGGGGAAGAAAAGGGGGAAGGAAGGAGGAGGAGGAAAGTGAAAAGGAAGGGCAAAAAGAAAGAAGGGGAAAGGAAGGGGAAGAAAGAAAAAAGAGGAAAGAAGAAGGAAAGGGAGGAAGAAGGGGAAGAAAAAGGGAGGGGAAAGAAGAAGAAGAAGGAAAGGGGAGGTCTTCACAGCCTTTCTCTCCTTGCCTGCAGACAGAGCTGCAGAAATAGAGACCCCTCCCCAATAAACCAACCAACCAACCAACCCATGGAGAGGGCGAGAGGTACACAAAAGACCACCAAGGCACACACACACACACAGAGAGAGAGACTGAGCCCCCTTGGCGGCCCCCTTCCGCTCCGGAGCCAAGGAGGGTGGGGGGGGGGGGCAGGAAAGGCAGGCAGACCCTCCCCTCCCCTTCCCTCCCTCACCCCCTCCCCTGGATGAACAGGACCTCTTTGTTGTTGCCACTGTGCACCGCATCACGAGATGCCATGCCAGCCATGCCAGGGCGCACTCTGCCCATGTGCCTTGCCAAGCCAAAGCAGCCCTCCTTCTCCCCCTCCCTCCCTCCCTCCCTCCCCACTACGGCCCCTGTCCACGCCACATCACCCCTGCCCAAGCAGAGAGTGGGAAGCGCGCGCCTCTCTCCTGCCTTTGCTGGGCGCCTCGTGGTCTTCCTTCCTTCCTTCCTTCTTCCCTCCCTACAATGCAAAAGAGAAGAGAGGTTCAGTATGGGAGGGGGGAAGAGAAGGAGGAGGGGAGGGGGGAGGGGCGGGGCCTCCCTGAAATCCTCTTAAGGCCTCCCTCCCCCCTCCCCATCGCTCTGCCCGCAAATAGACCCAATCTCCCAGGTCAAGAGGTCAGCCCAAAGCAGGATGGATGGAGACTGATCAGCATCGCATTGGTGTCTTGCGCTGACCCATCACTGGACTGTTCACGAGGTCTTGAGGGGCTCGCCTGCGCTCTCCCAAGACCTCGTCCACACCGTCCAGGGAGGCAGTTTCGGAAGGACGTGGGTTGGACTCTCGCAATCCAGATGTTCCAAGCATTAGAACCAGGCATTCCAAACATTGCAAGCGGACCCTCCCCATGAACTTTCTTCAGAAATACTGGACTCAGAGCCTCCAAACAAAATTAATCCTCTTATTAAATATACTTGGGGTGTGGGACAAAGACGGGGTTTTGTTGCTATGAAATGTTTATGAATTGAATGTATGTATTTTCCCATGAATTATCTTTCACCCTTTGCCTCATTTATTTATTTATTTATTTATTTATTTATTTCAAAGTTTTATATACCGAGCTTCTCACCTCATAAGAGGGACTCAGCCCGGTTTCCAACCATAAAAACACATACAATCGGTAAAATATCAAAGTACACATTACAATAAAACATTTAAAAAGCACATATATTTAAGACTACAGTGGTCAGTCGTCATACTAAACTCGAATATCGAATATACCCCGTCTTCCATCCAGATCGTTGTCTCATTCTTCGAAAGCCTGTCTCCATAACCACGACTTCACCTGTTTCCTGAATGTCAGGATTGTTGGGGTGGTTCTGACTTCTGGAGGGAGAGAGTTCCAGAGTCGTGAGGCCACCACTGAGAAGGCCCTGTCCCTCGTCCCCACCAGCCGCGCTTGTGAGGCCGGTGGGACCGAGAGCAGGGCCCCTCCGGAAGAACTTGATGGTTCACAGGGGGGAATACGTTCGGAGAGGTAAACCAGGCCGGAGTCGTTAGGACTTTATAGGTTAACACCAGCACTTTGAATTGTGCTCGGAAGCTAATTGGCAGCCAGTGGAGCTGGTGTAACAGCAGAGTGGTGTGCTCCCTGGACCCAGCACCTGTTAGTAAACCTTACCCTCGGCCCCTTGCCCTAGAGAGGCGACCAGGAAAACAATCCAGTGCCCGAGGGGGCTGTTGCCCCCACGAAACCAACATTCCACAAACTCTTGCATGGACAATAGCACAGGAAGTTTCTATTGATTTTCTGAGTTGGTCTGATTGATAGACGCTTCCTACAGGCAAGTTTTGATTATTACAAACAATGCAGGCTAGACTGCCCACTGGGGGGTCTTCTGCCCAGTTCCGTCTTCCTTTACCCAGCACACAAAGCAAACTTCTCTTATCAGATCGGGGACAGGAAAACTCTTCTTAAGTCAATCAACCCTTTCATCAACAAGACAATAACTCAATGCCCCAGCTGGCCGAATTCCCCCGGACGCAGGGACACGTAGGTTTCAAGATTGGTGGGGACGAGAGACGGGGCCTTCTCGGTGGTGGCTCCCTGGCTCTGGAACTCCCTTCCACTAGAGATCCAATCTGCCCCCTCCCTCCTGACTTTCAGGAAATTACTAAAGACCTGGCTCTGGAATGTGGCTTTTGAGGACTGAATCTTTAATGAACTGTGACTACGACTACGACTGCGATTGTATTGACGTTTTGGCCTGGGTAATTGTAATGATGATGTTTTATTGTATTTTATTGTGTGGTTTTAATCCTTAATGATGTTGCACTCGGTTGTATTTGTATATTTTGTAATTGCATATATGCTGTAAACCGACCTGAGTCCCTCAGTTGAGGTGAGAAGGCCGGGAGAGAAATCTTCCAAATAAATAAATAAATAAATAAATAAAGATGCCAGAATCCCATTACTCTCCATTGTCCCTGATCGTCCCGCCTCCTCTTCCCTGATTCGTCAATTCCCCGAAGTGGGGGAAGCTTCCTGATAGGCTCCCCAGAAGCGGGGAAGCCTTGTGATTGGCCCAGGTTGAGGGCGGGCCGCCAAGCCTCCTCCCAGCTGTTTGGCCACCAGCCAATCACCTTCAAGCTGGGCGGGGAAGAGAGGGCGGGAAATTTGAAATCTCTGTACATGTTTTTGCTATAAAAATGCTTCCAAACTTTGTATTGGCATGCTTGCATGTGAATGATCACTGCAATTGCATCTGCTTCAGCTGAATCGCTCATTAAACCTCGATGCCACTTCTTCGCCTTGGCAAGAGTCTCATTTCAATTCTTAATATTAATAAAATTGCTGGAATCAGGCTTCTCTGACGTCTCGCCAAGGTCATGGACCCTCTTTGGTGCGGTCCTAGGGGTCTCTCTTACTGGGGAGACCCTCCTAAAGTCTGTATTGACTTCACGTTGGTGGAGTTCAGAATGCTCTACATCCCAGCAATTACAACTATTTCTCCCAACTATTTTCCTCCAAGAGTGCCTCAAGAGCGCCCCTGGGCAACATCAACTCTACCGCAACTGCTTACTTTGCGTAAGGGTTGAGCCGCCCCTGGGCTCACCAATATCCCCAATGTTGTTGAATGTCTACCTGAAAGCACTGGAGGGATGATCTGGAGTTTTGGAGTTGGGTACCATCACTACGCAGATGATGCTCCGCTCTGTTGATCCATTCCATTGGACGCTGAGAAGCTGGTTCCACACCCAAACAAATGGAAGCTTTGTCCAGACAAGACAGAAGTCCTGCAGGTTTCATGCAAGGCTGATCCGGGAATAGGGTCAGAATGAAGTCGAACATGACCCCCCCCCCCCCCACCACCACCACCAATAAAAGATAGTAACTTATAGTTTTGCTAAGGACAAGGACACCAGACTGGATAATAAGGGTTACGCCTTGGTCAATTTGCCAAGACACTAACAACAACAAGGACCCTTCCCATGTTAAATAGATTTCCCCTGGGTTGTTGTAGGTTTTTTCGGGCTATATGGGCATGTTCTAGAGGCATTCTCTCCTGACATTTCACCTGCATCTATGGCAAGCATCCTCAGAGGTAGTGAGTACTTCTGAGGATGCTTGCCATAGATGCAGGCGAAACGTCAGGAGAGATGCCTCTAGACCATGGCCATATAGCCCGAAAAACCTACAACAACCCAGTGATTCCGGCCATGAAAGCCTTCGACAATACTTTTCATGCCCTATTTTCATATATTTATAGCAGAAGGAAACAGATTTATTACTGAGAAACCACCTCCCTTTACACTTATGTATTATCCAGTCTGGTGTCCGTGTCCTTAGCAAAACTATAAGTTACTATCTTTTATGGGCGGGGGTGGGGGTGGGTGGGTCTATATGTTCGATTTCAGTGGTATACAAATATAGTAAATAAATAAATAAATAAATTGCACAAGGTTGTGGGTGAACTACAACTCCCATCATGCCAGGTTCACCCCCTGAAACTCCATCAGACCTTAGTTGGGCAAGTTTGCTCTGGATGCATCATAGTGGGGTTCAGTGTGCTCTCCGACTGGAGAAGAAGCTACAACTCCCACCATCCGTCGGGAATGTTTTGATTGTGTCCTCCTGCCTGGCAGAAAGAAGGGGGTTGGACTGGATGGCCTTTGGGGTTCCTTCCAAATCTATGGTTCTATGCTGCTATTATTATTATTATTATTATTATTATTATGAAGCAGGGGCAGGATGGCCATCCGTCGGCAGGGCTTTGATTGTGTCCTGCTGCCTGGGTTGGGCTGGATGGCCTCTGGGGTCTCCTCCAAATCTATGGTTCTATGCTGCCACGTGGGAAAGCCTCACAAGGCGGCCTGGCCCTTTAAGAGGGAACGCGCGCAGTGCCTCCTGGGAAGCCGAGTCCCGGCGGCTCCTCCCACTCGCCTCCTTTGCTTTACTCGAGAAGGACAAGGACTGCTTTTCCCAGCATGCCAAGCGGGGCCAGGCGGACTCTGCGGCCTTAAAGGGCCAGCGCAGGCGGAAGCGGATCCCAAGCTCAGCCAGGAGGTAATGCTTGGCCCGAGGCGGTGGGCTGGGCTGGGCTGGGCTGGGCGTGTGTGTGGTTCAACTGGAACTCAGTGGAGGCGTGGGTTGACAGGGCAGGAAAGGAGATCCCACCTGACTGTCAGAAAGGACTGTTCAGCAGTGGAACTCTCCTCCTCGGAGTTTGGTAGAAACTCCTTCCTTGGAGGCTTTGAAGCCGAGGCTGCGTGGCCATCTGTCGAAGGTGTTTTGGTTGTGCTTTTCCTGCAAAGAAGGAGAGGGCCGGACTAGATGTCAGAGAGCTGTTCACCAGTGGAACTCTCTGCCTCGGAGTTTGATAGAAACTCCTTCCTTGGAGGCTTTAAAGCTGAGGCTGCGTGGCCATCTCTCGGGGGTGTTTTGGTTGTGCTTTTCCTGCAAAGAAGGAGAGGGACGGGCTAGGTGTCAGGAAAGCTGTTCACCAGTGGAACTCTCTGCCTCGGAGTTTGATAGAAACTCCTTCCTTGGAGGCTTTGACGCTGAGGCTGCGTGGCCATCTGTCGGGGGTGTTTTGGTTGTGCTTTTCCTGCAAAGAAGGAGAGGGACGGGCTAGGTGTCAGGAAAGCTGTTCACCAGTGGAACTCTCTGCCTCGGAGTTTGATAGAAACTCCTTCCTTGGAGGCTTTGACGCTGAGGCTGCGTGGCCATCTGTCGGGGGTGTTTTGGTTGTGCTTTTCCTGCAAAGAAGGAGAGGGACGGGCTAGGTGTCAGGAAAGCTGTTCACCAGTGGAACTCTCTGCCTCGGAGTTTGATAGAAACTCCTTCCTTGGAGGCTTTGACGCTGAGGCTGCGTGGCCATCTGTCGGGGGTGTTTTGGTTGTGCTTTTCCTGCAAAGAAGGAGAGGGACGGGCTAGGTGTCAGGAAAGCTGTTCACCAGTGGAACTCTCTGCCTCGGAGTTTGATAGAAACTCCTTCCTTGGAGGCTTTGACGCTGAGGCTGCGTGGCCATCTGTCGGGGGTGTTTTGGTTGTGCTTTTCCTGCAAAGAAGGAGAGGGACGGGCTAGGTGTCAGGAAAGCTGTTCACCAGTGGAACTCTCTGCCTCGGAGGTTGATAGAAACTCCTTCCTTGGAGGCTTTGACGCTGAGGCTGCGTGGCCATCTGTCGGGGGTGTTTTGGTTGTGCTTTTCCTGCAAAGAAGGAGAGGGACGGGCTAGGTGTCAGGAAAGCTGTTCACCAGTGGAACTCTCTGCCTCGGAGGTTGATAGAAACTCCTTCCTTGGAGGCTTTGACGCTGAGGCTGCGTGGCCATCTGTCAGGGGTGTTTTGGTTGTACTTTTCCTGCACAGAAGGAGAGGGACGGGCTAGGTGTCAGGAAAGCTGTTCACCAGTGGAACTCTCTGCCTCGGAGTTTGATAGAAACTCCTTCCTTGGAGGCTTTGACGCTGAGGCTGCGTGGCCATCTCTCGGGGGTGTTTTGGTTGTGCTTTTCCTGCAAAGAAGGAGAGGGACGGGCTAGGTGTCAGGAAAGCTGTTCACCAGTGGAACTCTCTGCCTCGGAGTTTGATAGAAACTCCTTCCTTGGAGGCTTTGACGCTGAGGCTGCGTGGCCATCTGTCGGGGGTGTTTTGGTTGTGCTTTTCCTGCAAAGAAGGAGAGGGACGGGCTAGGTGTCAGGAAAGCTGTTCACCAGTGGAACTCTCTGCCTCGGAGTTTGATAGAAACTCCTTCCTTGGAGGCTTTGACGCTGAGGCTGCGTGGCCATCTGTCGGGGGTGTTTTGGTTGTGCTTTTCCTGCAAAGAAGGAGAGGGACGGGCTAGGTGTCAGGAAAGCTGTTCACCAGTGGAACTCTCTGCCTCGGAGTTTGATAGAAACTCCTTCCTTGGAGGCTTTGACGCTGATGCTGCGTGGCCATCTCGGGGGTGTTTTGGTTGTGCTTTTCCTGCAAAGAAGGAGAGGGACGGGCTAGGTGTCAGGAAAGCTGTTCACCAGTGGAACTCTCTGCCTCGGAGTTTGATAGAAACTCCTTCCTTGGAGGCTTTGACGCTGAGGCTGCGTGGCCATCTGTCGGGGGTGTTTTGGTTGTGCTTTTCCTGCAAAGAAGGAGAGGGACGGGCTAGGTGTCAGGAAAGCTGTTCACCAGTGGAACTCTCTGCCTCGGAGGTTGATAGAAACTCCTTCCTTGGAGGCTTTGACGCTGATGCTGCGTGGCCATCTCTCGGGGGTGTTTTGGTTGTGCTTTTCCTGCAAAGAAGGAGAGGGACGGGCTAGGTGTCAGGAAAGCTGTTCACCAGTGGAACTCTCTGCCTCGGAGGTTGATAGAAACTCCTTCCTTGGAGGCTTTGACGCTGAGGCTGCGTGGCCATCTGTCGGGGGTGTTTTGGTTGTGCTTTTCCTGCAAAGAAGGAGAGGGACGGGCTAGGTGTCAGGAAAGCTGTTCACCAGTGGAACTCTCTGCCTCGGAGTTTGATAGAAACTCCTTCCTTGGAGGCTTTGACGCTGAGGCTGCGTGGCCATCTGTCGGGGGTGTTTTGGTTGTGCTTTTCCTGCAAAGAAGGAGAGGGACGGGCTAGGTGTCAGGAAAGCTGTTCACCAGTGGAACTCTCTGCCTCGGAGGTTGATAGAAACTCCTTCCTTGGAGGCTTTGACGCTGAGGCTGCGTGGCCATCTGTCAGGGGTGTTTTGGTTGTACTTTTCCTGCACAGAAGGAGAGGGACGGGCTAGGTGTCAGGAAAGCTGTTCACCAGTGGAACTCTCTGCCTCGGAGGTTGATAGAAACTCCTTCCTTGGAGGCTTTGACGCTGAGGCTGCGTGGCCATCTCTCGGGGGTGTTTTGGTTGTGCTTTTCCTGCAAAGAAGGAGAGGGACGGGCTAGGTGTCAGGAAAGCTGTTCACCAGTGGAACTCTCTGCCTCGGAGTTTGATAGAAACTCCTTCCTTGGAGGCTTTGACGCTGAGGCTGCGTGGCCATCTGTCGGGGGTGTTTTGGTTGTGCTTTTCCTGCAAAGAAGGAGAGGGACGGGCTAGGTGTCAGGAAAGCTGTTCACCAGTGGAACTCTCTGCCTCGGAGTTTGATAGAAACTCCTTCCTTGGAGGCTTTGACGCTGAGGCTGCGTGGCCATCTGTCGGGGGTGTTTTGGTTGTGCTTTTCCTGCAAAGAAGGAGAGGGACGGGCTAGGTGTCAGGAAAGCTGTTCACCAGTGGAACTCTCTGCCTCGGAGTTTGATAGAAACTCCTTCCTTGGAGGCTTTGACGCTGAGGCTGCGTGGCCATCTGTCGGGGGTGTTTTGGTTGTGCTTTTCCTGCAAAGAAGGAGAGGGACGGGCTAGGTGTCAGGAAAGCTGTTCACCAGTGGAACTCTCTGCCTCGGAGTTTGATAGAAACTCCTTCCTTGGAGGCTTTGACGCTGAGGCTGCGTGGCCATCTGTCGGGGGTGTTTTGGTTGTGCTTTTCCTGCACAGAAGGAGAGGGACGGGCTAGGTGTCAGGAAAGCTGTTCACCAGTGGAACTCTCTGCCTCGGAGTTTGATAGAAACTCCTTCCTTGGAGGCTTTGACGCTGAGGCTGCGTGGCCATCTGTCGGGGGTGTTTTGGTTGTGCTTTTCCTGCAAAGAAGGAGAGGGACGGGCTAGGTGTCAGGAAAGCTGTTCACCAGTGGAACTCTCTGCCTCGGAGTTTGATAGAAACTCCTTCCTTGGAGGCTTTGACGCTGAGGCTGCGTGGCCATCTGTCGGGGGTGTTTTGGTTGTGCTTTTCCTGCAAAGAAGGAGAGGGACGGGCTAGGTGTCAGGAAAGCTGTTCACCAGTGGAACTCTCTGCCTCGGAGTTTGATAGAAACTCCTTCCTTGGAGGCTTTGACGCTGAGGCTGCGTGGCCATCTGTCGGGGGTGTTTTGGTTGTGCTTTTCCTGCAAAGAAGGAGAGGGACGGGCTAGGTGTCAGGAAAGCTGTTCACCAGTGGAACTCTCTGCCTCGGAGTTTGATAGAAACTCCTTCCTTGGAGGCTTTGACGCTGAGGCTGCGTGGCCATCTGTCGGGGGTGTTTTGGTTGTGCTTTTCCTGCAAAGAAGGAGAGGGACGGGCTAGGTGTCAGGAAAGCTGTTCACCAGTGGAACTCTCTGCCTCGGAGTTTGATAGAAACTCCTTCCTTGGAGGCTTTGACGCTGAGGCTGCGTGGCCATCTGTCGGGGGTGTTTTGGTTGTGCTTTTCCTGCAAAGAAGGAGAGGGACGGGCTAGGTGTCAGGAAAGCTGTTCACCAGTGGAACTCTCTGCCTCGGAGTTTGATAGAAACTCCTTCCTTGGAGGCTTTGACGCTGAGGCTGCGTGGCCATCTGTCGGGGGTGTTTTGGTTGTGCTTTTCCTGCAAAGAAGGAGAGGGACGGGCTAGGTGTCAGGAAAGCTGTTCACCAGTGGAACTCTCTGCCTCGGAGTTTGATAGAAACTCCTTCCTTGGAGGCTTTGACGCTGAGGCTGCGTGGCCATCTGTCGGGGGTGTTTTGGTTGTGCTTTTCCTGCAAAGAAGGAGAGGGACGGGCTAGGTGTCAGGAAAGCTGTTCACCAGTGGAACTCTCTGCCTCGGAGTTTGATAGAAACTCCTTCCTTGGAGGCTTTGACGCTGAGGCTGCGTGGCCATCTGTCGGGGGTGTTTTGGTTGTGCTTTTCCTGCACAGAAGGAGAGGGACGGGCTAGGTGTCAGGAAAGCTGTTCACCAGTGGAACTCTCTGCCTCGGAGTTTGATAGAAACTCCTTCCTTGGAGGCTTTGACGCTGAGGCTGCGTGGCCATCTGTCGGGGGTGTTTTGGTTGTGCTTTTCCTGCAAAGAAGGAGAGGGACGGGCTAGGTGTCAGGAAAGCTGTTCACCAGTGGAACTCTCTGCCTCGGAGTTTGATAGAAACTCCTTCCTTGGAGGCTTTGACGCTGAGGCTGCGTGGCCATCTGTCGGGGGTGTTTTGGTTGTGCTTTTCCTGCAAAGAAGGAGAGGGACGGGCTAGGTGTCAGGAAAGCTGTTCACCAGTGGAACTCTCTGCCTCGGAGTTTGATAGAAACTCCTTCCTTGGAGGCTTTGACGCTGAGGCTGCGTGGCCATCTGTCGGGGGTGTTTTGGTTGTGCTTTTCCTGCAAAGAAGGAGAGGGACGGGCTAGGTGTCAGGAAAGCTGTTCACCAGTGGAACTCTCTGCCTCGGAGTTTGATAGAAACTCCTTCCTTGGAGGCTTTGACGCTGAGGCTGCGTGGCCATCTGTCGGGGGTGTTTTGGTTGTGCTTTTCCTGCAAAGAAGGAGAGGGACGGGCTAGGTGTCAGGAAAGCTGTTCACCAGTGGAACTCTCTGCCTCGGAGTTTGATAGAAACTCCTTCCTTGGAGGCTTTGACGCTGAGGCTGCGTGGCCATCTGTCGGGGGTGTTTTGGTTGTGCTTTTCCTGCAAAGAAGGAGAGGGACGGGCTAGGTGTCAGGAAAGCTGTTCACCAGTGGAACTCTCTGCCTCGGAGTTTGATAGAAACTCCTTCCTTGGAGGCTTTGACGCTGAGGCTGCGTGGCCATCTGTCGGGGGTGTTTTGGTTGTGCTTTTCCTGCAAAGAAGGAGAGGGACGGGCTAGGTGTCAGGAAAGCTGTTCACCAGTGGAACTCTCTGCCTCGGAGTTTGATAGAAACTCCTTCCTTGGAGGCTTTGACGCTGAGGCTGCGTGGCCATCTGTCGGGGGTGTTTTGGTTGTGCTTTTCCTGCAAAGAAGGAGAGGGACGGGCTAGGTGTCAGGAAAGCTGTTCACCAGTGGAACTCTCTGCCCCGGAGGGAGTGTGGCGGAGGCTCCTTCTTTGGAGGCTTTTAAGCAGAGGCTGGATGGCCATCTGTCAGGGGTGCTTTGAATGCAATATTCCTGCTTCTTGGAGTTCCCTATGAGGAGCGGCTTAAGAAGCTGGGCATGTTTAGCCTGAAGAAGAGAAGGCTGAGAGGAGACATGATAGCCATGGATAAATATGTGAGAGGAAGCCACAGGGAGGAGGAGGGAGCAAGCTTGTTTTCTGCTTCCTTGGAGACTAGGACGCAATGGAAGAATGGCTTCAAACTCCAAGAGAGGAGATTCCATCTGAACATGAGGAAGAACTTCCTGACTGTGAGAGCTGTTCAGCAGTGGAACTCTCTGCCGCGGAGGGAGTGTGGCGGAGGCTCCTTCTTTGGAAGCTTTGAAACAGAGGCTGGGTGGCCATCTGTCAGGGGTGCTTTGAATGCGATATTCCTGCTTCTTGGCAGAAGGGGGTTGGACTGGATGATGGCCCAGGAGTTGGTCTCTTCCAACTCTTCTAGGATTCTGGGATTCTGTGACATCTTCCATCTTGGCTCCACCCTCAGTTTCCTGGCCAGATGTTGACTCTTCGTGATTGGTGTTGACAAACACAAGGCTTGTGTTGACTTCCTTCTTAACATTGTAAACATTTCTGTTATCACAGTCCCAATTCTTATCAGAGTTCACTCTTCAGATTACAGTCCAGCAAGCAGGTAGTTAGCCATTGCAGGCCTGAATATTGTCCTGGCGTCCCTCAAACCATTAACTCCACCCATGCATCTTCCCTTCATTCCCACACATATCAAATTTTTGTGGCACATCCCTCCCTCCTTGTGGGTGACGTGGGCCTTCGGGTGTCCCATATTGCCATTATTGAGACCCATCCCTGCTTAGGGCTGTGACTGAGCACCCCACTTCCCAGTCACCCCCTTCATGCCAAGGGCTTTGTTGCCCATGGGTCAAGCAAGGGAGGCCTTTGAGACAGGAAGGAAGGGGCCAAATGGTGGAGGGATTGGGTGGCCCTTCCTCAGCATGGTCACCCCTCCCTCCCTTCCTTCCTTCCTTCCTTCCTTCCTTCCTTCCTTCCTTCCTTCCTTCCTTCCTTCCAGGCCCAGTGGGAAAGAAGGATGGCGGCCGAAGGGGTCGACTGGACGGTGGTGGCCCTCACCTGCCAGCACAAGGACAGCGCCTCCGCCTTCCAGAAAGGTAGATATGTCTATCTATCTACCTACCTACCTACCTACCTACCTACCTACCTACCTACCTATATATCTGTCTATCTATCTATCTAAATAAATAAATAAATAAATAATGTAATGTTCGTTTGTGGGATTAACACAACTCAGAAACCACTGGTCAAATTGACACAAAATTTTGACACAATACACATAACAGTCCAACGAGTGTCCACCACCCCAAAAAACAACCCCCCCCCAAAGCAGAACAGACTTAAAAACCCAAAAAATACATCACATATACATATATACATACATTCATACACATATACACACATTCATACACACGTATATATATGCACAAGCACACACAAATATACATATGTACACACACATATACATGCACACACAAATATACATATATACACACATATAAACATGCACGCATACATATACATATATACACACACATATAAACATGCACACACAAATATACATATACACACATATATACACATGCACACATACATATATACATATACACATACATAGAATCATACACACACATATATATATGCACAAGCACAAACAAATATACACATGTACACACACATACATATACCTACATATATACATTTACACATGCACACACAAATATACTTATATATACACATATACACATGCACACATACATATATACATATACACATACATAGAATCATACACGTATATATATATATATATGCACAAGCACACACAAATATACACATGTACACACACACATACATATACATACGTATATACATATACACATGCACACACAAATATACATATATACACACATATACGCATGAACACATAAATATATACATATACACATGCACACATATACATACACACATACATATATACATACAAATATGCATATAGACAAGCACAGATATACACAATATGCATATATACATATAAACACATATACACACATATAACATATGTACACATACATATATACATATACACATACATAGAATCATACACACACGTATATTTATGCACAAGCACAAACAAATATACACATGTACACACACATACATATACCTACATATATACATTTACACATGCACACACAAATATACTTATATATACACATATACACATGCACACATACATATATACATATACACATACATAGAATCATACACGTATATATATATATATATATATATATGCACAAGCACAAACAAATATACACATGTACACACACACACACATACATATACATACGTATATACATATACACATGCACACACATATACGCATGAACACATAAATATATACATATACACATGCACACATATACATACACACATACATATATACATACAAATATGCATATAGACAAGCACACATATACACAATATGCATATATACATATAAACACATATACACACATATAACATATGTACACACACATACGTATACATACATATATACATTTACACATGTGCACACAAATATACATATATACACACATATATGCATGAACACATAAATATATACATATACATGCACTCATATACATATACACATACATATCTACATACAAATATGCATATAGACAAGCACACACAAATACACAATATGCATATACACATATAAACACATGAATACACAAATATGCACACACACACATATATACCTATATATATATATATATATATATATATATGCACAAACACACATATACACAAATATATACACACACATAAATACATATATACACACACAAAAGATATATATACACAGACTGGGCCACAGCAACGCGTGGCAGGGGATGGCTAGTATATATATATAAATAAAAACGTAATGTTCGTTTGTGGGATTAATGCAACTCAAAAACCACTGGAACTGAAGTCCAAAACTCCTGGAGGGCGGAAGTGGGCCCAGCCTGTTCCATATCCTGGACTTTCAATGTTTTGGATTCTGGATTTAACTCTGGTTGCAATGTTGTTTTGCTCTCCTTGCCGGTGCGCGTCCCATGCGATGCCTTCAGAGCTGGAGGTGCGCCGCGCCAGAGGCTTCCTGGGCCAGAACCCCATTCTGCTGACCGTTGAAGACCCCAAAGTCCAGGTGGGCAGCGGAGGGGCCACACTCAACGCCCTGCTGGTGGCGGCCGAGCACCTGAGCGCACGGGCCGGGCACACGGTGAGATGGCGATGCTCCGCCCACGCTTGGCTAGTGTCAGCATGGTTATCGGTTATTCATGAGCATTGTTGCTTTGATTAAGTTGCTTTGTGTTTAATACACGCAGTCCCCAATTTACGGAGAAGATCCATTCTCTAGGGTCATTCTTCAGTTGGATTTGTTTGTAAGTCGGAACAGGAGCTTTTTGTATGTGTAACTCCATCCGTAGAGGTATGAGTATTAATGTATTGTCGAAGGCTTTCATGGCCGGAATCACGGGGTTGTTGTAGGTTTTTCCGGGCTATATGGCCATGTCCTAGAGGCATTTTCTCCTGACGTTTCGCCTGCATCTATGGCAAGCATCCTCAGAGGTCGTGAGGTCTGTTGGAAGTAGGAAAGTAGGTTTATATATCTGTGGAATGACCAAGGTGGGACAAAGGACTCTTGTCTGCTGGAGCTAGGTGTGAATGCTTCAACTGACCACCATGATTAGCATTTGATGGCCTGGCAGTGCCTGGGGCAATCTTTTGTTGAGAGGTGATTAGATGTCCCTGATTGTTTCCTCTCGGTTGTTTTGCTGTTGCAATTTTAGAGTTTTTTAATACTGGTAGCCAGATTTTGTTCATTTTCATGGTTTCCTCCTTTCTGTTGACATTGTCCACATGCTTCTTGTGGATTTCAGTGGCTTCTCTGTGTTGTCTGACATGGAGGAAACAATCAAGGACACCTCAACAAAAGGACCTCTCAACAAAAGATTGGCCCAGGCCGGCTCTTCGGCTTAGCAATGGAGATGAGCACCAGAGTCCCAGAGTCAGACACGACCGGACTTCATGTCAAAGGAGTGATTGACATGTAGCCAAGCCCGATGGGACACGGCAGCAAAATAAAATACAGATCAATAAGAAATAACATCACAATGGAATAAATAAAACATTCAAGTAATCAACAGTGCAAAGAACACAACGAAAAATCAGACAGAGAGGGTGGGCCATATGCAGAGCATAAAAGGATAAACCTCTGGATGAGATAGAAATGAAAGGTGTGTTTATATATTTCCAGGTGGTCACCTCTGACGTCTTGCAGAATGCCTGGATCCTCATCCTGCACATGGTGAGTGAGTTGGGGGCTTTTTGGGGGGTCTTGGGAGGGGGCTGCCCTGCCCATTTTGCAGGATCCAGGCCGTAGGAATGAGCGGCCGATGCCAGAAGAGCCCTCTTGCCCCTCTCCCTAAAGAAACTGTAGAGGAGAGTCTACTGAACAAGCCAGTACCTGCTTCATACCAGTACTGCCATCTGTTGAGGAGTTACGAAGGGGGAGGCATTACTTTTCACTTTAACAACACAACCGTTCAATGCTAAGGCTTCCCGCCCAAATGGAACTGTAGAGAAGAGTCAACTGAACAAGCCAGTAGCTGCCGCATACGTTGCTTAAGTCGCATTGACTGACCGTCTGCGCAGTGTTCCATACTTCGCACTTTAACAACACAACTGTTCAATGTTAAGGCTTCCCGCCCAAATGGAACTGTAGAGGAGAGTCTACTGAATAAGCCAGTACCTGCCTCATACATTGCTTAAGTTGCATTGACCAACCATCTGTGCAGGGTTCCATACTTTACACTTTAATAACACAACCGTTCAATGCTAAGGCTTCCCGCCCAAATGGAACTGTAGAGGAGAGTCTACTGAACAAGCCAGTACCTGCCGCATACCAGTACTGCCATCTGTGGAGGAGTTACGAAGGGGGAGGCATTACTTTTCACTTTAACAACTCAACCGTTCAATGCTAAGGCTTCCTGCCTAAATGGAACTGTAGAGGAGAGTCTACTGAACAAGCCAGTACCTGCCGCATACTAGTACTGCCATCTGCTGAGGAGTTACGAAGGGGGAGGCATGACTTTTCATTCAACCCTTGTATGTATTCTTTCCATCATGCTTTGACTTTCCCACTTCTCTCCTTGCTTGACCAGGGCCGGGACTTTTCCTTGGACGACTGCAGCCGCGCCTTTACCTGCCTGCCTTTGGAGGACCCTTCTGCCCCGGTGGAGGCCCTCACCTGCAACCTGGACAACCTCCTGGCCACCTTGACCCGACAGGTCAGTCAGTGGGGAGGGGTCCCAAGTCCAGGCCCATCTCTCCCTGTGGGGTCAACAGTTGGAAAAGGAGCGTGGCAAATCCATTTGGTGACTGACCAGGGCATCGCTGTTGAGGTCCAAAGTCACCTAGGGTCCATCCAAGGGGAGTCTCCATGTGGAGAGTAAAGCAGGCTATAACTAAACATATCAACAACAACAACAACAACAACAACAGGTTGCTAGGGACTGTGGAAGTCCAAAAGACCTGGCGGGCCAAAGTTGGCCCATGCCTGCGGTCAGACTTTCCTTCCACGTGCAATAATGTTTGTCTCTGACCCCCAATAATCCCCCCTCTCTTTTTTCGCAGGTGTGCAGGGGCTCCCCGCCCGGCGTGTGGGTGTGCAGCACGGACATGCTCCTGGCGGTGCCTTCTGTGCCCAGTAAGTCTGCCCAGGGAAGTGGGACAAGCAGCAAAGATCTGGAACTGGCCTTGAGAGGGATTAATCTGGGTTTGACCTGGATTGTAATCTGTCCCTCTTTCGGCGGAGCTCTGCGATCGGGCGGCCCCTTCATTGACAGGCAGGAAGTGGATCATATACGAGCACATACACAGGTATACAGACACAGATACAGATATACACATACACGTATTCAAATATACACATACACCGATATACATACCCAGATACACATACACATGTATACAAACACATGTACTCATGCACACATATACAGGCACATATACAGATATACACATAAACATATGCATTCACATATACACATACCCAGATACACATACAGATATATACATACCCAGATACACATACACATGTATACAAACACATGTACTCATACACAGATATACAGGCACATATACAGATATACACATAAACATATGCATTCACATATACACATACCCAGATACACATACAGATATATACATACCCAGATACACATACACATATATACAAACACATGTACTCATACACAGATATACAGGCACGTATACAGATATACACATAAACATATGCATTCACATATACACATACCCAGATACACATACACATATATACAAACACATACACACATATATACAGACACGTATAGATATACACATAAACATATGCATTCACATATACACATACTCAGATACACATACACCTATATACAAACACATACACACATACACATATATACAGAAACATATAGATATACACATAAACATATGCATTCACATATACACATACCCAGATACACATACAGATATATACATACCCAGATATACGTACACATATATACAGGCACATATACAGATATACACATAAACATATGCATTCACATATACACATACCCAGATATACATACACCTATACAAACACATACACACATACACATATATACAGACACGTATACAGATATACACATAAACATATACAAAGACCCATGCAATATACACATACTCAGCTATACATATCCAGATACACATACACGTATATACAAACACATGTACTCATACAGGCACGTATACAGATATACACATAAACATATGCATACACCCATGCAATATACACATACCCAGATCCATATACACACATATACAGACACATATACACATACACCTATATACAGACACATATACAGATATACACATAAAACCTACATATATTCACATATACACATACACATACATACCCAGATACACATACATATATATACAAACACATATGCACAGATACACATAAACATACACAGTTCCATAGACACAGACATATATAGAAATACAGATATTCACATACACATATATACATAAACCTATACAAATTTATTTATTTATTTATTTATTTGTGACATTTCTATGCCACCCTTCTCATCCCGAAGGGGACTCAGAGCGGCTTACAAGATTTATATATATACATACAATACATGATTATACCATTAGCACAGTGCAATATCAGCGCTATACATCACTATATTGTACTATACCATTATATTGCAATATTATTAGTAATATTACACGTAATATAAAATATAAATACATATGTACAGATGCACACAAGTACCCATACACATATACACAGATATATATACAACAACAACAACAACAACAACAACAGGTTGCTAGGGATTGTGGAAGTCCAAAAGACGCGTTGCTGTGGCCTATAGTAAAACTTATCAAAGTTGAGGTAGATACCTGGACTATGATGAAAGAGAGGTCCCTACCTATTCCTTCCCCCTTCAAAGTTGAGATAGATATCTTGACTATTATGAAAGAGAGGTCCCTACCTATTCCTTCCCCCTTTTCCTCCCCCTTTCTCTACCTCTTTCTTTCTTTCCTTCTTTCACTACTTGGTTTCATCCTTCTCTCTTTCCTTCATTCCCTTCCCCTTTCTTCCTTTGCCTTTCTTCCCTCCCTGTTTGCTTCCTTCTTTCTCTTTTTATTTCCTTTTATTTCACCACCATCATAACAATAACAATAATGCAATGCATTGCCTCTGGGACCTGACACCTCTCCCATTCCCCCTAAAAGGGTCTCAGAGGAACAATAGCATCATAATAATAATAATAGAAATAACAACCTTTACCCGCCACGTGTTGCTGTGGCCAATCTTCCCTCTTTCTCTCCTTCTTTCCCTCCTTCCTTCCTTCCTTCCCTCCCATCTTTCCTTCTCTTCTTTCTCTATCTCTTTCCTTCCTTCCCCCTTTTTCTTTCTCTTCTGCTGTCTCTTTTCTTCCTTCTCTCTTTCCTTCTTTCCTTCTCTCCCTCTTTCCTTCCTCTCCCCCTTTTTCTTTCCTCCCTTTCTCTTTCTTCCTTCTTTCCTTCCTTCCTGTCTTTCCTAGATTTTGACAGGGCGGGAAGGGGCGGGGTGGGGTTTGGAGGTGGCGTGAAGTAAAAGGAGGTAAGATTGGGGTGGGGGAGTGATGGAGCGTGGGGTTGTGTGTGTGTGTGCAGCGGCGGGGGGAGGGATGGAGCGTGGGGTTGCGTGTGTGTGTGCGGCGGGGGGGGGGTGGGGTGGGGTTGGTGTGGGTGGGGCGGGGGGGGAAGTGGGGTGGTTGTGTGTGCGGCGGCGGGGGGGGAGTGATGGAGCGTGGGGTTGCGTGTGTGTGTGCGGCGGCGGGGGGAGTGGGGTTGCGTGTGTGTGCGGCGGTGGGGGGAGTGATGGAGCGTGGGGTTGTGTGTGTGTGTGGCGGCGGGGGGAGTGGGGTTGCGTGTGTGTGTGCGGTGGCGGGGGGAGTGATGGAGCGTGGGGTTGCGTGTGTGTGTGCGGCAGGGGGGGGGGGTTTGAGTTTTGTTGTTTTGCCGTTTTGTGAGTGTGTTGTTGTGTTGTTTTTCATTTTGAGTAGATATGTTTGTACCTTGTGGGTTGTGTTATGTGCATGGGAATTTTGGTTAAGTTTCGTTGGGGGTTTTTTGAGTTTTGTTGTTTTGCCGTTTTGTGAGTGTGTTGTGTTGTTTTTCATTTTGAGTAGATATGCTAGATATGTTTGTAACTTGTGGGTTGTGTTATGGGCATGGGAATTTTGGTTAAGTTTCGTTGGGGGTTTTTTGAGTTTTGTTTTTTTGCCGTTTTGTGAGTGTGTTGTTGTGTTGTTTTTCATTTTGAGTAGATATGTTTGTACCTTGTGGGTTGTGTTATGGGCATGGGAATTTTGGTTAAGTTTCGTTGGGTGGTTTTTGAGTTTTATCCTTTTGCCGTTTTGTGAGTGTGTTGTTGTGTTGTTTTTCATTTTGAGTAGATATGTTTGTACTTGTGGGTTGTGTTATGGGCATGGGAATTTTGGTTAAGTTTCGTTGGGGGGATTTTTGAGTTTTGTTGTTTTGCCGTTTTGTGAGTGTGTTGTTGTGTTTTTCATTTTGAGTAGATATGTTTGTACCTTGTGGGTTGTGTTATGGGCATGGGAATTTTGGTTAAGTTTCGTTTGGGTTTTTTTGAGTTTTGTTGTTTTGCCGTTTTGTGAGTGTGTTGTTGTGTTGTTTTTCATTTTGAGTAGATATGTTTGTACCTTGTGGGTTGTGTTATGGGCATGGGAATTTTGGTTAAGTTTCGTTGGGGGATTTTTGAGTTTTGTTGTTTTTCCGTTTTGTGAGTGTGTTGTTGTGTTGTTTTTCATTTTGAGTAGATATGTTTGTACCTTGTGGGTTGTGTTATGGGCATGGGAATTTTGGTTAAGTTTCGTTGGGGGGGTTTTGAGTTTTGTTTCCTCGTATATATATATAATGGATTTTAACTGTGATTTTAAAAATACTTATATTTAATTCGGTTTCAGTGTTTGCATTTCAAATTGTATGCGGATGCTTTTATGTTAATTCACTTTGAGTGTCCAGCGGGGTAGAAGTAATAATAATAATAATAATAATAATAATAATAATACATATTACACATACACTTCTATACATACCCATATGTATATATGCACAGATACTCATATATTCACAGATATACAAACATATATAGCAGAGGTGGGAGTGATGATGGGGAGGGGGGTCTCCCTGCGCGGGGCCAACCCTTGAACCTGGAGCGCCTCCTTTCTCCACAGAGATCGACTGGCACGGCTTCACGGGCGCCAGGGTAATCGCGGTGCCCGGCAGCGTCTCCTACGCCAAGCAGCACGGGGTCTACCTGGCGGACGGGCAGGTAATATCAATTCTCGGTGGCAAATGTCCCTTGACTGTGTCCTAGAGCCTCCCCAAGAAGGCAAATGCAGCCCAAGCGAGACTGACTGCCCCCAGAGGTGCTCCAGCTCACCGTTGTTGCCTCTGCAGGGGTTTGTGCAAGACATCCTCTACCAAGGCTCCGAAGACCAGATCCAGCAGTGCGCGGGCTCCGATGGGAAGGTCCCGCTGGTGAGTGGGGGTCGCAAAGGGTCTGCAGGCTCCAAGGGTGTGGTTGCTGTGGTGGGGGGAGAAGTAATGCGTTCTCTCCTTCCTTTCCGGGCATCTATGGTGCGTTCAGGTGTGCGGCATCGTCTTCTTCTCCTCCTCCGAAGCAGCAGAGCAGCTCCTGGCCACCCACGTCATCCCCCCGCTCAACGCCTGCACCTACCTGGGCCTGGACTCGGGCGCCCCCCCAATCCAGGTGAGCCACTCACGCACCCGCACCCTCCTCATAGGGACATAGAGGGCTCTCTATTCTCATCCCTGGCTCCTCCTTGTCACGTTGCCAGGGCTCTGCCTTATTTAGGTAGAGATGAATCAAACTCCCAGTTTTATCAAACAGTTTAATTAAAACAGCACTTACTTGCTGGCTGTTTATATAGTCCAAAATATAAGACATAAAGATAGCACCCAGCCACAGAATAAACAAAAACCGTAGTCAAAAGGGTCCAGTCCAGTGGTCAAATGCCGAGAGTTCAATAAACAAAATCCAGGGATCAAGAGTCTATGCCGTAGTCAAAAGCCAGTCCAAAGGTTCAAGGTTCCAGGATTCCAAGATTACAGGAGACAGGGCAGGATACCGAAAATCCAACAGACCTAGGGGGGAAACCTGCAGCATCCACCACCAAAATCCAACAGACCTAGGGGGAAAACCAGCAACGTCCACCACCAAAATCCAACAGACCTGGGGAGAAAACCAGCAACGTCCACCACCAAAATCCAACAGACCTGGGGAGAAAACCAGCAGCATCCACCACTAAAATGCAACAGACCTGGGGGAAAAACCAGCAACGTCCACCACCAAAATGCAACAGACCTAGGGGGGAAACCAGCAACGTCCACCACCAAAATCCAACAGACCTGGGGGGGAAACTAGCAACGTCCACCACCAAAATCCAACGGACCTGGGGAGAAAACCAGCAATGTCCACCACCAAAATCCAACAGACCTGGGGAGAAAACCAGCAACGTCCACCACCAAAATCCAACAAACCTGGGGAGAAAACCAGCAGCATCCACCACCAAAATGCAACAGATACTTTTCTCCCAAATATGAGTCTCAAGGCTAGCTCCTTATATCTCCCTACACCATGGGAGAAATGACACTGCTTAGCCGGTATTGCACCACCTGACATCCGCCGGGAAGTAGCAGCCAATAGTGAAAGGACCAAGGCAGAAACATCTCCAGCTCATCCCCTGTTTGGGTATCAGCCAGCACATCAACGACTTAAATCAAGAAATAGTTTTCTAAGCTCTACAGAGACACTCGCTGGAACACCTCAGCAAGCGAGAGTCCAAAAGTGGCAGGCCCAAACCCAGCACCTCAATCCGTGGGTGATACCAGATAAGAGACTCCCCCCTGGGCACACAGAAGACTGGGCGACTTGGAAGGCGCTGAACAGACTGCGCTCTGGCACCACGAGATGCAGAGCCAACCTTAAGAAATGGGGCCACAAAGTGGAATCCACAACATGCGAGTGTGGAGAAGAGCCAACCACTGACCACCTGCTGCAATGCACCCTGAGACCTTCTTCCACATGATGCACAAGGGAAGACCTTCTTGCGGCAACACCAGAAGCACTCCAAGGGGCCAGAGACTGCCCAAAGACATTTAATCAACTACCAAGCTTGCAAACTTTGTGTTTTGTCTGTCTGTTTGTTTGTTAAAAAATGCAGTACAACTGTTTAGTTTGCTCCTGACACAATTAATAAATAAATATTTTAATCTTTCCAAGGCAAGACTGCAAGGTACGCCACTACGTCTTGATCCAGTTCCAACGTTGCTTCGTCTGACCATAGATTCTGCACTTGGCACTTTTTATCCCCTAATCTACTGTAAATCCCTGCCAGAAACTTGTTTCTATTAAGCCTAGACTCTGTTATCAGTTTTTCTCTCAACCTGTCAGAGCTCCGGAGAGATTGTTGAACACTCCTGTTCTGTCTGAAAACAAACCATCTATCTTCTGGCTCATTAACTTCCGCAGCTGTTTTCTCAGGCTCAAAGGCCTGGTGGCAATGCAGGTGCTTTTCCAGAGACCATCCCATCATCCCCCAACTCTTCAGAAACATTCTCATCTGCAAAGACACTTTGAGCAGGCATCTCGTTGTCGTTCTCTGCATCTAAAACACCCTCATCATTAGAAACAACACTGTCATTGTCATTCCCAACATCACTAGAACCAGTCCTGTGGGGATTCCTTTGCTGCCTGTGCTCTTCTTCAGAAGAGTTCACCTCACTTCTGGTCCTTGTGATGATTGGATTTAGAAAAATGTGGCTTGGAGGGCTGCGTCCGGACCTCGAGCCGTAGTTTGTGGAGCCCTGCTTGGGGTCATCACGCTCCTGGGTGCCTTCCCTCACTTGCTGCTTTTCCCCTTCCTTCTCTCTCCCCAACCAGCTCTCTCTCTTCTTCGACATCCTTCTCTCCATGGCCTGCAAAGTGAGCGAGGAGGCCTTCGTGAACGGCCTTGGCCCTCAGACCGGCAGTGGCAGCGGAGACGACACTCAGAGTGAGGTGGCCCTCCGGAACGCCCGAGCTGTGCTTTGGAAGTCCTTGCACACCATACCCCTGACCATGGGTGAGTGCCCTCGCCGCCTCCCTCCATCACGTCTAAAGGGCCCCCTTAGAATGTGGTGACCATTTGGATGGGTGGGTATGGGCATTGGCCATCTGTTGTGGGTGCTTTGATTGTGCTTTTCCTGAATGGCAGTGTAGTGTTGGACTGGATGTCCCATGTGGTTTCTTCCAATCATTATTATCCAGAATTGGACCTCACCTGGAATCACACTGTGTCCAGTTCTGGGCAGAACAGAGAGATATTGACTCTAAGATGGAAGATGTCCAAGGGTAGAGGGAGACTTAAAAGTAGGCTGTTAGGAATATACGTTACCCGAGATCATTTAGAGCACAATCAGGAAGGAAGAGAACGGAGACAGCAGTCGATTTCAGGCTTTACTATCAAGCAAGATAGGGTGTACAGATCACAATGATTGTCACAAGTTGGAAGTCGGACTTGCCTCAGTATTTATAGCATAAAGTCACTGGTTTACACATGCGCAGAAATGTCCATTTACACAGTACAATCATTAACAGTTATTTTTCATATATAGTTGCCAAGGACATCTCTATCAGGTTTTTGGCAGGTACGAAGTGACCCCAAACATCTGCTTGGTTATATAACTTTTCAACTTTTACCAATTGCTTCAATTTCTTTAACTCTCTCAATGATTTATAGTTTTATATACTTACAACATAAGATTTGATCAAGGTAAGCTCTTTTTAGTTAAATTCAGCCTCAATTACTTTGTTTTAATATGAAAACCAAAGGAACTGACTTTTAAATGAAATGTTTCTGAAATTGCCTGCTATTTACATTAAATAGTCAGGAGGTGGCGCTCTCTCACCATATGGCCTTAGATGTTCCAAGTCTTGGATCGATATATATTGATTTCTGCGTGCTGCCAGTTCTTTGGTGGTTTCTTCATATGTCCTCATTTAGCTAAAATAAACATTCGGCCTGTGTAAACATGTAACTTTGGCCAGTCATGTTGACCTCTCTATCGATCCATACCATCTGTCAGTTTTTCTCTTAATATGCAAATCTCTCTTGAGCCGTCTGAATTCAGGTAAGGATCTTTGAATTATTATTATTATTTTATTTTTCCCCTAACGACTGCCACAGCCCCGTTAACAGGCAGATGTCACGGGGAAGACCCCCTTCGGAGCATGCGCCTCTGGAGAGCATGACAAAGTTTCCACTGGGGGCTCGTCCAGGATTCTTTCCCTTCGGGGTGTTCACTCCTAGTGGGGGCACCCCCGTTTCTCCTTGTTTTTGTGCAGTTTACATCCCGGACGGCAGCTACGACTACATGACCGCCTCTGCCAGCGACCACATCCGCCACCTCACGACTTCCGTGGGGAACGCCCACGGCGGCTCCTTCTGCAAAGTGGCCCATTCCCACGTGGAGGTGAGTCCCTGGGGTGTGGTGCCTCTTTTTCTTTTTTGCTAATGTTTTTATTGTAAACATTACTGTTATATTTTATATGCTATGTTTTTAACTCTGTGTTACTGGGCTTGGCCCCATGTAAGCTGCCCTGAGTCCCTTTGGGGAGATGGAGGCGGGGTATAAAAATAAAGTAGTAGTAGTAGTAGTAGTAGTTATTATTATTATTATTATTATTATTATTATTGTTCTTTCAAGGATGTAATCCTGGAGCATGACGCTAGATTTTAAAAATTGAATTAATCCAGTGTTCAGTGTCGAGGTCATTGCTTTTCAGGTCGGGGTGCAGGGTCTCTTTGTGGTTCTTGGGGGGAGGGGGGTCTCCCTGTGGATCAAATGGGGGCCAAATAGGCTGAGGCACCCTGAGGGCAGGTGGATGGACAGCAGCCCAATCCTGCTATGAGCCACACCATCATTCAGACAGAGTTGGAGTCTGGAACACCTGGAGGGCTGTGTTTTGCCCATGCCTGCTCTAGCCCCAACAGTAGTTCCCATAGGTGAATGGCCTTGGAGGGCTGTATCTGGACCGCGGGCCGTAGTTTGGGGAGCTCTGCTTGGGGTCATCAGGCTCCTGGGTGCCTTCCCTCCCTATGGGTCTCCCCAGTCTTCTCCTCCTCTTCCTCCCTGTTTTGCTGCAGGAACCTGAGCTTCTGGAGGAGGGCTGCTCCGTCACCAACAGCCTCTTGGAGGGAGCGGTGGCCGTGGGGCCCGGGACGGCCATCCAGCACTGCTGCTTGAAGGTATGTGCCCTTGGCAGCCTCTGGGCCTCTTGTCAGATTCTGTGTGCTCAGAAGATGAGGAAGAGAATGCTGAGAAATATGTTTTGAAATCTCCTGGCAGTTCCCATTCCCAAGAGAACGGTGAAGGCAAGATCCGTTCCCATAGGAACCTGCCAGAAGTTCAGACTAGGGGGAAATGTGGGAGATGAATGTTTGTGAAGGTCAGAGAGATCGGAGTTGAGAGAACAGGGTCTGCAATTAAGGACTCGCTTCTCCAAGCAACTCAGAGATAAGCAGGAGAGCAGGTGCAGAAGAAACGATCTCATGGGAGGGATTTTGGCATTTTAAAAGTGGTTCATGCTGGTATACTCCTTGTGAGAACAATGTTGCATTCAGGTGCAGAGCTCTCGGTGTCATTGGCCTTGGAATTCATGTAATCAAGTTTTCAAGCGGTTTCTGCGCCCTGGTCTTGTGAGGCATCGTTTTGCCTGCCTTGAATTTATGTGCCTTGTCTTGGAATATCTCAGGGGAATTGTTTTAGGGACTTTCTTTGAATAGATTTTTGGACTTTTACAGACAAAACCTTTGGAACTTTGGTTCCCTTTTTACATTTGCTTGCTTCTCATATACCCAGCTTTTATTATAATTTGTTTTTAATTAACTTACGGCTTTTAATAAAGATATGGCTGCGATTCTAAGACGCACCTTGTTTTTAGGCATGTTTATATTTATATGTTTATATTTATAATTAGAACCAGACATCCTGAGGAGTGAGGTGGAATGGGCCTTAAGGAGCATTGCTAACAACAAGGCAGCAGGAGACGACGGGATACCAGCTGAACTGTTTAAAATCTTAAAAGATGA
>NW_026847993.1:2076270-2083770 GCF_025583915.1 Anolis sagrei ordinatus | reverse complement strand
ACCTGCTGTGGCTGATGGGGGGCCCGGGGCCCGGGCGGAGGCTGCAGCGCTGGAGGGGGGCCTGGCGCCTCTCCTGGGAGGAGCTGCGCACCAGCCTGGACCAGCAGGCCCAGCTGACCACACGGACCGGCCTCTTCTTCCGCCAGGCGCAGCACAAGGTCCGCAAGGCCCTGCAGGAGGGCGGAGGGGTCAGCCTCCGGCCACTCCTGCGCTCGGCCACCCTGGAGGGACACCACCAGGACATGCTGGGCGCCCTGGACGACGGTGAGGACCCTTCCACCGCCATTTACATTGCGGTATTGACTCAGGTCTTGTGCGCCATCCAATCTCACCTGGAACCCCCAAAAGTATTGGCTACTGAAGGTCAGGCACAAAACGTGGACTCTTTGGAAGATGGCCGTGACTCCTGACTCAAGAGTACTGGAGAGTCATGCTGCAGACCCCCATGACATGAAGGCACCTCCACTTCCAACAGTGGTTTACTATGCTTTCAGCTGTGTGTGGGGGGGGGGGGCGCTCTGTGATGGCGGCAGAGGGAAGCGAGGCCAGAGGAACCTTTTGCTCCAGGGCTGAGCCTGCCTGCCTCCTTCCCTTCCCTCTTCCCTTCCCTCCCTTTCTTCCTTTCCCTTCCTTCCTTCCTCTTCCTTCCTTCCTTCTCTTTACCCTTCCCTTCCCTCTTCCCTTCCTTTCTTCTGCCTTCCTGTTTTCCTTCCTTCTTTCTTTCTTTCCTTCCATTCTCCCTTCCTTCCTTCCTTCCTTCTTTCTTTCTTACCTTCCTGTTTCCCTTCCTTCCTTCTTTCCTTCCCACCTTCTTTCTTCCCTCCCTCCCTCCCTCCCTCCCTTCCCTTCCTTCCTTCCTTCCTTCCTTCCTTCCTTCCTTCCTTCCTTCCTTCCTTCCTTCCTTCCCTCCCTCCCTCCCTCCCTTTCTTTCTTTCTTTTCCTTCCTTCCTTCCTTCCTTCCTTCCTTCCTTCCTTCCTTCCTTCCTTCCTTCCTTCCTTCCTTCCTTCCTCCCTCCCTCCCTCCCTCCCTCTCCCTCTCCCTCCTCCTTCTTTCCTTCCTTCCTTCCTTCCTTCCTTCCTTCCTTCCTTCCTTCCCTCCTTCCTTCCTTCCTTCCTTCTTCCTTTCCCTGCAGAGCCCCTCCCTCCCTCCTCCTCTCTTCCTTCCTTCCTTCCTTCCTTCCTTCCTTCCTTCCTTCCTTCCTCCTTCCTTCCTTCCTTCCTCCCTCCCTCCCTCCCTCCCTCCCTCCCTCCCTCCCTCCCTCCTCCCTTCCTTCCCTTCCTTCCTTCCTTCCTTCCTTCCTTCCTTCCTTCCTTCCTTCCCTCCCTCCCTCCCTCCCTCCCCTCTCTTTCCTTCCTTCCTTCCTTCCTTCCTTCCTTCCTTCCTTCCTTCCTTCCTCCCTCCCTCCCTCCCTCCCCCTCCTCTTTCCTTTCCTTCCTTCCTTCCTTCTTCTTTCTTCCTTCCTTTTCCTTCCTTCCTTCTTTCCCTTCCCTTCTTTCTTCCCTCCCTCCCTCCCTCCCTCCCCCTCCCTCCCTCCCTCCCCTCCCTTCCTTCCTTCCTTCCTTCCTTCCTTCCTTCTTTCCTTCTTACCTTCCTGTTTTCCTCCCTTCCCCCCTTCTTTCCTTCCTGCCTGCTCTCTTTCCTTCCTTCCTTCCCGCCTTCTTGTCTTCCTTGCTTCCTTCCTTCCTTCTTTCTTCCTGTTTTCCTTCCTTCTTCCCTCCTCCCTTCTTTCCTCACTCCTTTCCCTTCCTTCCTTCCTTCCTTCCTTCCTTCCTTCCCTCCTTTTCCCCCTTCCTTCTTTCCTGCCTTCTTTCTTCCTTCCTTCTTCCTTCCTTTCCTCCTCCTTCCTTCCTTCCTCCCTCCCCCCTCCTCCCTTCCTTCCTTCCTTCCTTCTTCCTTCCTTCCTTTCTTCAATCTCCTCCCTTCTCCTTCCTTCCTTCCTCCTTCCTGCCTTCCTTCCTTCCCTCTCCTCACTACTGTCACCAGGCAGGGATGGTGGTGTTTTGTTTTGTTCTTTGTCCTGTCAGGTGCAACTTGAGAAACTGCAAGTCTCTTCTGGTGTGAGAGAATTGGCCGTCTGCAAGGACGTTGCCCAGGGGATGCCCGGATGATTTGATGTTTTTATCATCCTTGTGGGAGGCTTCTCTCATGTCCCCATGAGGAGCTGGAGCTGATAGAGGGAGCTCATCTGCCTCTCCCCAGATTCAAACCTGCGACCTGTCGGTCTTCAGTCCTGCCGGCACAGGGGGGGTTGAACCCACTGTGCCACCAGGGGCTCCTGGGGATGGTGGTGAAGCCCTCCTTCAGGACTGACCCTTCCCTTTTGCCCCCCCCCCCCGCAGTGGCCTCTTGCGCCGAAGACCCCCGCGTGTGTGCGCGTGCCCTGTCCTGCGTGGCTGACCTCCTGTCCTGCCTGGCCAAGGGTGAGGGGGGCCTGCGCAGCGGTCCGGCCGCCAACCCCGCCTGGGCCCCCGCCTTCCGGCTCCTCGAACAGGGACACGTCTCGGAGGGAGTCCGGGCCCTGGCCGCAGAGAGGAAGAACTGGCTGCACAGGTACTTTTGGGGGGGGGGGGTGTGGGGTGAGGGGGCACACAGGGACCCCACCCCCAAGACTTTGAAGCCCATGTGCTAGGCATGCATTGTGCATGGCAAGGGGCATTGTGTTGCCTTTGTTTGGAGGAAAGCCATTCCTTGAGCTCACTTGGGGCAAAGGAGGAGGGGGCTCCCCCGTTGACCCCTAGAGAGGCAGCCGCTTTGAGTCTCCGTGGGGAGAGAACAAGCAGCGTGTAAATAACAACAACAGCATCAACAACAACAACAATAATAGGTGTTACCTTGTGGAGAGAAAAAGTGTGGCATCAATGGACAATAGTAATAATAATAATAATAATAGTTGATTTTATGTTATGGTTTTTCACATATGTGTGCGGCATTAAACTTTGCAGTGACTATGTTGGAAATTGTTTTGAGTCCCCCAAAGGGGTGAGAAAAGCAGTATATCAATACAATAAATAATAAATAAATATGGCTATGTTCTAGCAGCATTTTCTCCTGATGTTTCACCTTCAGCTGTGACTGGCAACTTCAAAGAGGATCCTCAGAAGATGCCATTAGTCATAGATGCAGGTGAAACATCAGGAGAAAATGCTGCTGGAACACAGCCATACAGCCTGGAAAATATACAAGAACACCCCAGTGATTCCAATTGTGAATGCCCCCGACAACAACAACAATGATGATGATGGTTGGCCCAAGAGCCTGGCCTTTCATGCCCTCTGATAGCCACCTTCTCCCCAGTGACCACACCAATCCCTGGATTTGTGGAGAGTCTCACTCAATGGGTGGTGCAGCTGATGAGGTGATTGGTGCTGTGGTGCCTTTGGGGGTGGTTTGAACCCCTAACCCACCCCTACCTTGGCTATGGACTTCCTCAAACCCTTTGCCCCCCTCCCCTTTCTTTGCCCCTCCCAGGCCGGTGCTTCTGGTCCGTGCCGCCCGGCACTACGAGGGCGCGTCGCAGATCCTGATCCGCCAGGCCGTGATGTCCTCCTGCCGGTTTGTGCGCCTCTTCCCGGTGGCGCTTCCCCCCTTGGGCTGCTGGGTGATGGCAGAGTGCCCTGCGCGCATCGACCTCTCCGGTGAGGGGCTGCGGCCTTCCAGGGGGATATTTGCTGCCCAATGTCGTGCGCTAAAAGCAGCCATTACTGTTGCTTTTGGGCACCTAACCTTTTGGACAATGGCATTCATTACCATTTGGGAAAACCAGGAACCTTTTGTTGCAACCCAGAGCAGGAAACGAGACCATGAGATAACCATCCACCACACTTGACTGTGGGAAAAAACAATCCCTTTTTATTGATGAAAAATGGTTACAAAATAGAAGAAAATGCAAAGTCAAAAAGCCACAGTAAAATTCAGCAGTTAAAAATATCCATGAATTAGGTCAAAATTCCAAAAGCAACACTGTAAAAACCTGGAACCTGTTAGCAATCCACTAACCGTACCTGGAGCACTAGAAGCCTCTTGGGATGTAGGCCACAGGAAACGGGAAATCTGCCAAGGTAATGCCTCAGTCTAAACGATGCCTGATCTAACAAGACAACCCGGCAAGAGGCACTTAAAACTGAAGAAACTGTTTCGTGACACGCCTCCAGGCTTTGAAGCCTGTGCTTCCTTTCCCCTTAATCTGCTTGACCTTCGCAGACTGCGATTTACTCCTGTTTTTCCAAATCTGTCCTTTTCTATCCTCATTAAGGAACCCAGGTGTTAACTCCTCTAGAGAGCTATCACCGCTTGGCTCTGCAACATTCTCATCAGAATGTGTAGTTTCACTTTCCAAGCCACTGACCTCAGAATCAACATTTTCATTACCCTCAGGGAGAAATACATGTTCAGTAGCATCAGGAAATATAATCAGAGAATCAAGTTCAGGTTCACACGCAGGCTGAACCCCAACACCTTTTGGAAAGCCATGACCTGGTTAGAGATGGTCACCTTTGGTAAAGTATGATCGTCCTGAGTCTGAGCTCTGAGCAAACCCAGATCTAATCATGTGGTCTGTAGCCCCTCCCACAACCTCCAGAAATCTAGAGTAAAGGGAAAGCTGCATATCAAAACATACAGATACAATACAGTAAGCAAACACAATCAGATACAAAACAAATCACTAGTAGTCTTGTGCATTTGTATTGAATCGTTATCTGTTTTGGTTTGTTTCATTCATATGACCCTGTTTTTGTTTTTGAGCGCTGCCTCCAAAAACGGGGCCCTTTCCAAATGAGCCGTTTTGTTCTTTCATCTGAATAAATAAAACTTTTTGGACCACCAAGCTTAAAGGCAGGGCTTAAGATCCCACTGTCAGGAGTCAATTTCTGATGGTATGAAGACATCACAAATTCCCTTGGTGACCTCCTGACTGAATCATTTGAAGCCAGCAAAGGGCACTGGAAGCCTTGTATTGGAACTTATGAAGCAACGAGTTCTAATGAGGAGACTGAGAAGAGGGGGAGATGGGCAGGAAAGGTGTATAAAAGGAAGTGGTGGTGGGAAAAAGTCCGTAGTGTCTTTCTTTGCTGCAGAGATACAAGCAATAGATCCATTTCAAAGCAAGACCGGCTTGTGAGTAGTTATTTAATATTGCTAGATAGATGCTGCAGTCTTACACCCACTGATTCTGAGAGGTTTCCCTCTGAATATGCAGAGGAGACCTATAGCCTGGTGACGTCACTGTTTTCTTGGGCTCTGATTGGTCCCTGGGTCGTGTGAGGAAAGCCACACAGCCCGAAAACCAAACAAAGAAACGGAAACCATACAACTTTCTCTTTCGTTTTGCCTTTTATTTCATCCGTAAATGGGTCTTTCGTTTCGTGCCTTCCGAATGGACGGTACGAAATGAATACTCGAATGAAACAAATACTGCGCACAAGCCTTATTTACTTACTTATTTATTTAGTTAGTTAGTTATTTAAGGCATTTCTATGCCTCCCTTCTCACCCCGAAAGGAGCTCAGAGCGGCTTACAAGTAATATGTAAATACAATATATTATATTATTACCATAGCACAATATCAGTATTATATATTACTATATTGTACTATACCATTATACTGTAATATTGGAATAGCAACCTTCTTCAAGACTCCCCTAATGATTATAATGTAATATAATAATAATAATAATAATAATAATATATTACATGTAATATAAACTATATAATTATAATATCTTATTATTATTGGAATAGCAACCTTCTTCAAGACTCCCCTAATGATTATAATGTAATATAATAATAATAATAATAATAATAATAATAATAATAATAATAATATATTACATGTAATATAAACTATATAATTATAATATCTTATTATTATTGGAATAACAACCTTCTTCAAGACTCCCCTAATGATTATAATGTAACATAATAATAATAATAATAATAATAATAATAATAATAATAATATATTACATGTAATATAAACTATATAATTATAATATCTTATTATTATTGGAATAACAACCTTCTTCAAGACTCTCCTAATGATTATAATGTAATACAATATAATAATAAGATATTATAATTATATATTTTATATTGCATGTAATATCTTCTTCTTCTTTTTGTTCTTCTTATTTTCTTCTTCTTATTATTATTATATTGTATTACATTATAATGTAATACAATATAATAATAATATAATAATAAGAAGAAGAAGAAGAAGAAGAAAAAGAAGAAATTACATGCAATATAAAATATATAATTATAATATCTTATTATTATTATATTATATTACATCATAATCACTAGGGGAGGCTTGAAGAAGGTTGCACCAGCAAGAGCATCCGGCGGGTGCATGGCAGAGGGATCTTGGGGAGGGCGAGGCTGATGGTGATGTTTGTTGACCTCCTTCCTCGTTGCCTTGCAGGTGGATGGAGTGACACCCCGCCAATCTCCTACGAGCACGGAGGGGCCGTGGTGTGCGCGGCGGTGCTGGTGGACGGGCAGAGGCCCATTGGGGCCAAGGCACGGCGCTGCGTGGAAGCGGAGCTGCGCATGATAAGCGCCAGCGGGAGCCTGGAGGGGGAGCTGGTGCTCGACCTGGTCTGCCGGGAGCTGGAGGACCTGCGCGACTACTGCCAGCCCCAGGCCCCCGGTAGGTTTTGCGGGCCTGAGAAGAAGGAAAGAATGCAGGATGACTACAGGAGGCCCTTTGCAATGGGGAGCTTCTTGGAGGAGGCGTAATGATAGATTAATGATAGATTGAGGAACGATAGAGACCTTTTTGAAAGTTAAATAGAAAAAGATTTATTTATAAGAACAGACAACTAACTACTTCAGAGAGGCACAAAACGCTTGACTTGTTACAAAAGTACTACAGCTTGATGGTTGCTTGAAATAAGTTCCTTCACTTAGTTACAGACAGAGCTAATCAAACAGATCTAGCTGCTCGTAACAAAAATCCCTCACTCTCCTTCAGAGAAATAGTAATGAGTTTCTGACTAACCTATCCTAGGTAGTCCCCTGAGTTATCAGCTAACTCCTCCCAGAGTTCTTCCTGCTAACTAACTCAGCCTAGAGAGCTACTCTCTTGTGCTATTCTCCCACAAGAAATCAGGCTGCCGTCTGACCTTTACTGTCAGCTAATCAGCCCTGCCTGACACAGACGCTCTCTCCCTGAAAACTCAGTTTCTAAAACACTTCTTCTCCCACCAGCTCCCAGTTCTTATCTCCACAGAAGCTGAAATCTTTTCCCTCCTAAGACTTGGCTCCTCCCCTCTGCTCTAGCCAATCCCAGGAGACCTCAAACTCCTCCCATCTTCTAGCTATCCTCACTCAAGATGGCTACTTCCCTAGCTTACACTCCCAAAATGGAGGTTTGCCACACTGTTATCCACTTCCTTTCTGGCCTACTGGGTAAGATTCACTACATTGAGGCTGAGGCTGGTCTGGAGCAGGACACTGCTTTCCAAAATGGCAGCCCATTGCCATGTCTGGATTGCTGA
>NW_026847993.1:2006270-2071270 GCF_025583915.1 Anolis sagrei ordinatus | reverse complement strand
CTTACACTCGAATCAAGGTTATTTATTATTTTACTCTGTTATTATTATTATTATTATTATTATTATTTGTAATACATTTATATTTTTACTCTATTAGTATTATTACATTTATTATTTCAATGTATTGTCAAAGGCTTTCATGGCCGGAGTTGGATTTCTTGGGCTGTTGTTGTGTTGGGTTGTTGTAGGTTTTTTTCGGGCTATATGGCCATAATTTAGTAGCATTCTCTCCTGACATTTCGCCTGCATCTATGGCAAGCATTTATTATTTTACTTTATTATTGTTATTACATTTATTATTTTACTCTATTATAAGAGTTATAATAGAGTAAAATAATAAATGTAAATAATTTATTTTTCTTAATAAATTATTACATTTATTATCTTATTCTCTTTATTATTATTGCAAGGATACGTAAGCACATTTACATTGAAGAAGATGAAAATAATTATTACATTTCCATTATTGTAATCAATAATAATAATAATAATAATAATAATAATAATAATAATAAATGTAATATACGGTATATTATTTAGTCACTCAAATGACCCTTTCCTCAGCTTTTGTGCGGATCACAACATCTTCTCAAATGACCCCCATTTGTCTCTACTTTGAGAACAAGTCAATCATGTACCATTATAGATGTAGAACTAGCTGTCCCCTGCCAGGCATTGCTGTGGCCCAGTCTGTATATATGTGTTTTGTGTGTGTATATATTTGTGTATATGTGTATATATGTGGTTTTGCACATGCATTGTCATTTTTTTTGGCTTTTCAAGTCCCTTCCTCTGTGTTTTCCAGTGTTTTTATGAGTGACTAGCTGTGCCCTGCCACGCATTGCTGTGGCCTATAGAAAGACTTTTCAAAGTAGAGGTAGATATCTGGACTATTATTAAAGTGAGGCACTTACCTATTCCCCCTTTTTCTTCCCCTTCCCCTTTCTCTCCTTTCTTCCTTCTTTACTTTCTTTCTTTTCTCTCTCTTTTGGTCTTTGGTTTCATCCTTCCTTCTCTCTTTCCTTCATTCCTTTCTCTACTTCTTCCTTTGTCTCTTTTCTTCCCTCCCTGTTTCCTTCCTTCTTTCACTTTTTATTTCCTTTTCTCCTTCCTTCTTTACCTCTTTCCTGCTTTTCCTTCCCCTTTCCTTTCCTTTCTACATTCTCTTCTTCCTTCCTTTGGTACCTCTTTCTTTCTTTCCTTCCTTCCTTCCTTCCCTCCTTCCTTCCCAATGCCCACCAAACCCTTCCATTATTTTCTGTTGGTCAAGGGAGTTCTGTGTGCCAAGTCTGGTTCAATTCCATCGTTAGTGGGGTTCAGAATGCTCTTTGATTGTAGGTGAACTATAAATCCCTGCAACTACAACTCCCAAGTGACAAAACCTTAATTTTTGAGTGATGGTCACTCCTTGTGTTGTGAGGCATTTTGTTGCCAAATTTGGTGTGATTTCGTTCATTGGTTCTTTTGTTTTTAAGGTACTCATGTCGCACAGAGCATTTTTATATATCTAGATAGATGGTCACTCGTTGGCCTGAGAGGTGTGTTGCGTTCAAATTTGGTGCCAATTCCCCCAGTGGTTTTGGAGTTCTGTTAATCCCACAAAACAACATGACCTTTTTATTTATATAGATGTGTGGCAGAACATTAGTGGTGGCGTGGCTCCCCAGAGCGGCCCCGGAGTGTCCTACCTTCCTTCTTTCCCTCGCAGGCGACCTCCCTCTCCTGGGCGAGTGCCTCAACCGCTATTGGGCGCAGAAGAAGCGGATGGCTCCGGGGTGCGAGCCCCTGGCCGTGCGGCGCATGATGGAGCTGCTGGAGCCGCTGGTCCTGGGCCAGAGCCTGACCGGGGCCGGAGGAGGGGGCTTCCTCTGCGCCTTGACGCGCGAGCCCCGCCAGCACGAGCACCTGGCCAAAGTCCTGGCAAAGGCCGAGGTGAGTGGCCACTCTTCCCTTTTTGGGTCAAGCGAGCATAACGTTGCCACATTTCCTCACCAGGAAGTTTGGAAGACAATAGAGGAGACTTGCCATATATACTCGAGTATAAGCCGTTTTTCAGGCCTTTTTTTAGGCTGAAAAAGTCCCCCTTGGCTTATGCTCGAGTCAGTGTTATTTACTATTTTACTGTCAGGAGTCAATTTCTGATGGCATGAAGACATCCATGACATCCTGACGGAATTATCCTGGCTACCTCAATGCTCTCTCTGTGACATTTTGAAGCCAGCAAAGGGCGCTGGAAACCTTGTATTGGAACTTGTGAAGCAACCAGTTCTAACGAGGAAACTGAGAAGAGGAGAAAATGGGCAGCAAAGGTGTCTAAAAGGAAGTGGAGGTGGGAAAAAGTCCGTAGTGTCTCTCTTTGCTACAGAGATACAAGCAATATATCCATTTCAAAGCAAAACCGGCTTGTGAGTGGTTATTTAATATTGCTAATATAGATCCCACAGTCTTACATTTACTGTTATAAATACATAATAAATGTATTATTGTTATTACATTTATTATTGTTATTATTACATTATTTTACTCTATTATTACTGTTATTACATTTCCATTGTTTTTACTCTATTATTATTATTATTATTATTATTATTTTATTCTATTTATTATTATTGGAAGGATGTGTAAGCATATTTACATCAAAGGAGGTCAGAATAAGGGTTGAATCAGAGTTAGGCACTCTTATCTTAAATTGCACTTTTATGTAAATATTCAAAAACATTGAACCTACTGATGCTGCAATTAATGTAATTATATTGGTATCTATTTTTATTTTGACATTATTTATTTATTTATTTGCTATACTTGTATACTGCCGTTTCTCAGCCTAGCCGGCGACAACGCGGTTTACAACAACTTATAACAAACGTTGACCAATAGCTGCCGTATTTCCCATCCTCGGCTTATACTCAAATCAATACATTTTCCTAGTTTTTTGTCAGCTTACACTCGAGTATATACGGTATATGGAATACCGTATATACTCGAGTATAAGCCGACCAGAATATAAGCCGAGGCACCTAATTTTACCACGAAAAACTGAGGAAACAGAATGACTTGATAGCTAGGCTTATACTTGAGCATATACAGTATATATTTTAACAATTTTTCTTCCTCCCTCCCAATATATTCCTTTGTTTACTATATTTGATACCACTTGGCTTTTGTGTCCATCTTCTTCGGCCTTTTTGCATTACGATCCCCTCTTTTTCTGGCCTTCTCCTCCATTTTTGAAGAAGGAATCCTAAGCAGGCGGTCAATCCAACGGCCAAAGGACAAAGGGCCCTCCCACACACACACACAGCCAGATATCCCAGAATATGAAGGCAGATCATCCCTTCCACAGTATTGGCGCTGAACTGGATTATCGGAGTCCACACTGCCGTGTAATCCAGTTCCATGTGGAGTTCATACAGCTGTGTGGAAGGGGCCAAAGAGAGCAAATACTTTTTTTGCAAACTGAGGTGCGCATTAGATTCGATGGTGCATCAGACTCAGGTCGATACGTGTACGTGTTCCTCTGCCATGGGGAGATTGTTTATTATTGTTTTATTTATTTACACCATTTCTGCCCCGCCCTTCTCACCCCCGAGGGGGGACTCAGGCCGGTTAACGCAGGCAACAATTCAATGCCAACAATATCAGTAACAACAATATAAAATCCTAGTATATCGCAAATTAAAACAGCAATATTAATTAAAATTACACAATCACATAGAAGCCATTTCCAATTGTCATAACAGATCTATTGTCCGGGTTCGATGTCTAAAGTGCTGCTGTGCTCCAAAACCACGTCTTTAGTTTTTTTCCTGAAAAAAAGGAGGGAGGACGGCGATCTAATCTCGCTGGGGAGCGAATTCCACAAGCGGGGGGTCACCACCAAGAAGGCCCTGTCCCTTGTCCCCACCAGACGTGTTTGCAACGCTGGTGGGACCGAGAGCAGGGCCTCCCCGGTGGATCTTAAACTACGAGGTGGAACGCAGAGGGAGATCCGTTCGGACAAGTAAGCCGGTTGACTCTCCTTGCCTTCCTTCCAGGGCTTGGCCAACGTCAGCATCCACAGGGTGGAGGTGGACACGGGCGGCATCCAGGTGCGCCTTCAGGGCGAGGATGGTGTTGTCCGGCCAATGGAATGGCCACTTGCTCAGGATGGCCAGGCGTTGGCGCTCTCCCCAGAGTGACCACAGCAGAGGACAGAAGGGGAAGCGGAGCACCACGGCGGTCGGCGATGACCCTTCACAATGGACCACAAGCGAGGGAGATGCACCGGCCGCAGCCTAGAGTTGGTCTGGGCACCTGCACCGGGCCAGGCTTGCGTTTCCCACCTGCACCTGAGGACAGGAGAGCCCCGACGGCTCCTGAATTAAACTGAAAGAAGTGCTGTGGTTCCACGTCAAACACAATGAGGTAAACCAGGGAGCAAACCAGCACAACAAGAGCCTCTTTCTCAGGAATTTATTTCATGCGTTGCAATGCAAGGGTCAGTTGGGATTGGTCATTCTTGGAGGGGCAGCCGTTCCTAAGGGCTATACCACATCCCTTTAGCACAGGCATGGGCCAACTTTGGCCCTCCCTCCAGGTATTTTGGACTACAATCCCCACAATCCCTAACAGCCGGTAGGCTGGGTTGCTGTGAGTTCCAGAAGCATTCTCTCCTGACATTTTGCCCACATCTATGGCAGCTACCCCCAGAGGTGCCATTAAATGCTAATCAAGGTGGGCAGTGGCAACAATTGCATGTTCTTTCTCCCACCCAGGCAGGAAGCAGCCAGGCTTTGAAGCTGCAAGGCTATTTAGTGCCAATCAAGGTGGCCAATGGCAACAATCACACTTGCCTCACGCCGACGAGAGTTCTTTCTCTCACCCTGGACATCATTCCACAGATATATATATATAGGATTCCCCCAGGCAGGAAGCAGCCAGGCTTTGAAGCTGCAAGGCTATTCAGTGCCAATCAAGGTGGGCAGTGGCAACAATCACATGTACTTCTAGCAGACATGAGTTCTTCCTCCCACCCTGGACATCGTTCCACAGATATATATATAGGATTCCCCCAGGCAGGAAGCAGCCAGACTTTGAAGCTGCAAGGCTATTCAGTGCCAATCAAGGTGGCCAATGGCAACAATCGCAAGTACCTCTAGCAGACACGAGTTCTTTCTCCCACCCTGGACATCGTTCCACAGATATATATAGGATTCACCCAGGTAGGAAGCAGCCAGGCTTTGAAGCTGCAAGGCTATTCAATACCAATCAAGGTGGCCAATGGCAACATTCATACTTGCCTCACACCGACGGGAGTTCTCTCTCCCACCCTGGACATCGTTCCACAGAGATATAAACCCCATTTCCGTAGTTCTCAACAGACCTCACAACCTCTGGGGATGCCTGCCATAGATGCGGGCGAAACGTCAGGAGAGAATGCTTCTGGAACACGGCCAGGCAGGAATTGTGGGAGTTGTAGTCCAAAACACCCGGAGGGCCAAAGGCTTGGCAAACAGGGATTGCACTTCTGAGGTGGTGGGTATATATTGGATCGAAATAGAATGTCCACTCCAAAAATAAAAGATAACATTTGCAGAATAGTCTTCTCAAGTTCTGCCATTTGTCGTATATTTTGCTCTGCCTGAGTTGGCTGCCTTTGGTGGTGGAAACGTGTCTTCTGTGACTCAAGGAAGGGATGGCAAGACGATAGAACCTGCAATAAATGTGTGTGTAAGTAGAATGTTTGCACTGCGTTTTGAGTGTGTTGTGAGCCACAAGGAGACGTGGGTAAGAAACACAATTATTATTATTAAAGAACACGGAATGTGTTGGGTGGAGACGGACGTGGTTTGCATCCTTTGGATCGAGGAGAAGTCCTTCCGGGGGAGTTCCGGGTCGGTCAGAGCCGCAGCCGCTTGATGTCTTCGCTGCGGAAGTCCATGCGGAGGGCCAGCACCTGCCGGACTTCGGCCGGGGTCAGGCGCCAGGTCAGCGGGCCCGAGTTGGGCCCCCAGTAGTCCAGGATCTCCGTCACCTGCGCGGAAGACGGAGGGGGGAGGTAAGGGGGGGGGGGAAACAAAGGAGAGGCCCCCTTGGCGGCCCCCGGCCCCAGCCTGCTCACCCGCTCCAGGTTGAGGATGGTGGCCATCTGGGAGAGGCGGGCAAACTTGTCGCGGATGGTCCAGGTGGTGACGGTGGTCAGGTAGGCGATGAGCGAGCGCAGCTCCTTGTCGAACTGCAGCCCCCCCAGCTGAGGAAAGGAGGGCACAGGTGAGACAGGCAGAAGCCACCAACTCCTGGCCAGACTGGCCCTACGCCAGCGTTTCTCTACCTGGGGGTCGGGACCCTGGGGAGGGGGTCACCAGGGGGTGCCAGAGGGGGCAGGAAGCACATATTTCTGATGGTCTTAGGAATACCTTGGGCAGAGAAGGAGGAAGATCCATGATTTTAAAGCTCTTTGAACATCATTCAAGGAAAGGAAAGGAAAGGAAAGGAAAAAGGAGAAAGAGGTAGGGAGAGAGGAAAGGAGAAAGGATAGAAAGAGGAAAGGAGAAAGGAAAGGAGAAGGGAGAAAGGAAAGGAAAAAGACGAAGGGAGAGGAGGAAGGAGAAGGGAGAGGAGAAAGAGGAAAGGAGAAAGAAAGAGGAAAGGAGAAAGGAGAGGAGAAATAGGAAAGGAGGGAGGAAAGGAGAAAGGAGAAAGAAGAAAGGAAAGGAAAAAGAGGAAGGGAGAGAGGAAAGGAGGAAGGAGAAGGGAGAGGAGAAAGAGGAAAGGAGAGAGGAAAGGAGAAAGGAGAAAGAAGAAAGAAGAAAGGAAAGGAAAAAGAGGGAGAGAGGAAAGGAGGAAGGAGAAGGGAGAGGAGAAAGAGGAAAGGAGAAAGAAAGAGGAAAGGAGAAAGGAGAGGAGAAATAGGAAAGGAGGGAGGAAAGGAGAAAGGAGAAAGAAGAAAGGAAAGGAAAAAGAGGAAGGGAGAGAGGAAAGGAGGAAGGAGAAGGGAGAGGAGAAAGAGGAAAGGAGAAAGAAAGAGGAAAGGAGAAAGGAGAAAGAAGAAAGAAGAAAGGAAAGGAGAAAAGAGAAAGGAAAGGAAAAAGAGGAAGGGAGAGAGGAAAGGAGAAAGAGGAAAGGAAGAAGAAAGGAAAGGAGAAATAGGAAAGGAGAGAGGAAAGGAGAAAGGAGAAAGAGGAAAGTAAAGGAGAAAGGAAAGAAAAGAAAGGGGGAAGGAAAGGAAAGAGGAAAGGAAAAGGAATGAAAAGTAATGGGGTAAAGAAAAGGGAAAGAAAAGTAAAGGGGAAAGGAAAAAGGAAAGGAAAAGGAATGAAAAGGAAAGTGGAAAAGAAACGAAAAGGAAAAAGGAAAGGGGAAAGAAAAGGAAAGAGGAAAGGAAAGGAAAAAAGGAAAGGGGAAAGGAAAGGAAAAAAGGAAAGGGGAAAGGAAAGGGGAAAGGAAAAAGGAAGGGGGAAATGAAAGGAAAAGGCAAAAGGAAAGGAATGTCGGTTGTCTTTCCAAGGTCCAAACATGTCAAAGATTCAATGACTCAAATGACGTTCAATCAGCTTCAGAATCCTGGGTCACAAAGCAAAACCCTGATTTTTCCCCGTAATGTTTGGGATGCCTGGGTTGAGCGATGGCGCCAACGGGTCCACACCTTGATGGTGACTCTGTTGAAGGGGAGGTTTGCGGAGGGAACACTCCAGGTGAGGATCAGGAGCAACTTCTGCTCTTCCAGGCTCATTCATAATGTTTTTAGGACACAAGAGGCAAGACTTTTTGACCCACCCACCCTTGCACATGTATGTGTATACACACACAAATACACACACATACATGTACTTTTGGACCACATAGGGTAGGGTGAACACCCCCGTGGGGCTTGTTTTGACATCTTTGCTCTGGTTCCTGTCCCTTGACCATTGGATTTTGTGGATTTTCAGCCCCATACTTAACTAGGAGTCAGGCGTAAGGCAGATGTTTGTAACTGGGGGGCAGCCTGCATTCTGCTTAAGGAGGAGGCTCAGAGGGTGAAGTGGCCAAAGGGGGGGGGCAGCGTCACGAGTGTCGGCCTTGCTTACCCGGTTGAAGGTGGACTTCAGGACCACCTTCTCCAGCTCGAGAGCGATGAGGGTGGTCATCAGGCTGGTCAGGCTGTCGTAGATCACGGGGGAGAGCCCGGCCTGGAGAGCAAAGGGCAAGGTGGCCGGAAGTCAAGGAGGGGGGCACCCCGCTCACCCCTTCCAGGCTGAGGAAGCCCCCAACTACGGCCAATGAGGCTCCAACGAGGCTCCGTTATGAGGTGGCCATTCAGGGGAAGTGTTGAGGTTGCCGGCCGCACATGATCACAGCTCCAAAGGGGCCAGAATGGGACCCATGTAAAGAAGGGCCCAGGGGGACCCCCTGCAAGGAGACCTCCACCCACCCCTTGGAGCAAGAGGCTGCCCCACACAACCCGGACTGGGCTTGGGGCACACCAAGGGAAAGGGACCCACCCTGAACTCCCCCATTTGCTGCTCCAGGTTGAGGATGAACTGCTGGACCCACGGGTCGTTGGCCTCGTAGTCACTGAACTCTTCCTGGAACAGAGAAAGAGGGAGATCCAGCGCCGGGAAAGGGAGGGAGAGAGAGAGAGAGAGAGAAGGCCCCCCACTCCAGAGGTCAGGGGCAGGGGAACATTCAGGGAAGCCTTCCCTTCCTTTCCTCCCTCCCTCTATCTTCTATCCATCCATCCATCCATCCATCCATCCATCCATCCATCCATCCATCCATCCATCCATCTGTCCATCTATCTATCTGTCCATCTATCTGTCTGTCTATCTATCCATCCATCCATCCATCCACCCATCCGTCTGTCACTCTATCCATCCATCCATCCATCCATCCATCCATCCATCCATCCACTTATCCATCCATCCATCTATCTGTCCATCTATCTATCTGTCTGTCTATCTATCCATCCATCCATCCATCCACCCATCCGTCTGTCACTCCATCCATCCATCCATCCATCCATCCATCCATCCATCTATTTACTTATCCATCCATCCATCCATCCATCCATCCATCCATCCATCCATCCATCCACCCACCCATCCATCTGTCCATCTATCTATCTGTCCATCTATCTGTCTGTCTATCTATCCATCCATCCACCCATCCGTCTGTCACTCTATCCATCCATCCATCCATCCATCCATCCATCCATCCATCCACTTATCCATCCATCCATCCATCCATCCATCCATCCATCCGTCTGTCACGCTATCCATCCATCCATCCATCCATCCACTTATCCATCCACTTATCCATCCATCCATCCATCCATCCATCCATCCATCCATCCATCCATCCATCCATCCATCTATTTACTTATCCATCCATCCATCCATCCACCCATCCATCCACCCATCCGTCTGTCACTCTATCTATCTATCTATCTATCTATCTATCTATCTATCTATCTATCTATCTATCTATCTATCTATCTATCTATCATATTTGTATACCGCTTTACTCAGCCCGGAGGTGACTCAAGGCGGTTCAGTCAGCAACCATTTGATGGCACAACAATTAAAACAGTCATAAATACTATGAAAACATTTAGCACAGAAGATCACTCTGACCAAAAAGGTCATGAGTTCGAAGCCTATAAAGCCCTAAAGGACTACCTGTCCAAACGTATTCTCCCCTATGAACCATCAAGGTTATTAAGATCTTCCGGAGGGGCCCTGCTCTCGGTCCCACCACCTTCGCAATCGCGTTTGGTGGGGATGAGGGACAGGGCCTTCTTGGTGGCGGCTCCTCAGCTTTGGAACTCCCTCCCACTAGAGATTAGATGTGCTCCCTCCCTCCTGACCTTCAGGAAACTAACAAAGACCTGGCTTTGGAGCGTGGCATTTGAGGACTGAGTCTATAACCTTCGTCCACACGGAAGGAGGAGGATGAACTGTGACTGTGACTGTATTGACGACTTGGCTTGTGTCATGTGATGGTGATGTTTTGATTGTACTTATATTTTAATGTGTAATGATGATGCACTGTGTGGTTTTGGTATATTATTGTATATGAACGCATGTTGTGAACCGGCCTGAGTCCCTCCTTGGAGGTGAGAAGACCGGTATAGAAAACTTCTAAACAAATAAGTAAATAGTAAGGCTCACCTCCTCGATGTTGTGGGAGACGGAGAGGAAGAGGTTGATCCAGGGCTTGACCTGCGGCTTGATGGCCGAGTTGGTCAGCTCATTCAGGCCATCCTGGAGGGAGCAAACGACAGTGGTTGGTCAGCCTGGATGGTCCAAGGACAAATGGGTGGAGGGGCCCTGCTGGTGGCCCCTCCGCCCAGCCTACACTTGTGTCCGAGTCCTGGCAAGGTCCAGCAGGCTTCCGGACCCTGCTTTTAGTTCCTGCATTTCCTCTTGAGGTGACACAACGAGGAGAGGACAAGATTTGACAAGAATGAAAGAAAGAGCTGGAAGAAGCTCTCTCGCGGCTGGCGGGCCACTGGAGGGGAGTCTCTCCTGTTGCATCGAGGGGCTCCTCACCTGCAAGAGGTCCCGAAACTTGTTGGAGACGGCCACCATGTCGGAGAGGCAGCTGTCAATCTTGGCCTGGGCCTGCTCGCCCCCAAAGCCTTGGCTCAGCAGCTTGGCACAGTCGCTCTGCAAGGAAAGAGGAACCAGGGAAGGGGCAGGCGATGGTCTCTCAACGGGAAGGGGCCAAGGAGACCCTCCTGGGAGGGGAAGGGGAAGGGGAGGACACGCCAGGCCCTCCTGCACCTCTGGGCTTGGCCTCATGGAAGCCGCCCCGAGTCCCCTTCGGGGAGGGAGATATATGGTGGCGGGGTACAAATAAAGTTTATTTATTTTATTTATATCCTTGAAGTGACTGGATTGGCCTTGAAGGAGACCCTGGGGGTGGTGACGGCCAACAGGGAGCTCTGGTGTGGGATGGTCCATGAGGTCACAAAGAGTCAGAAACGACTGAACGAATGAACAACAACAATTATTATTATTTTCTACATGGCATCATGGGGTTGGACTGGATGGCCCTTGGGGTCCCTTCCAACTCTAGGATTCATATATATATATATATATATATATATATATATTCTATTAATATTATATTAAAGGGAGGAATATAAAAGCTGTAAATAATAAATAAATAGGTGGACTTTGGGGGTCCCTTCCAACTCTTCTATTATTATTATTATTATTATTATTATTATTATTATTATTATTATTATTATGTCTGCATGGCCATCTGTCAGGGGTGCTTGGATGGTGCTTTTCCTGAATGTCAGAAAGGGGTTGGACTAGGTGGCCTTTGGGGGTCCCTTCCAACTCTATTATTATTATTATTATGGCTGCATGGTCATCTGTCAGGGGTGCTTTGATGGTGCTTTTCCTGCATGGCATAATGGGTTTGGACTAGTTGGCCTTTGGGGGTCCCTTCCAACTCTATTATTATTATTATGGCTGCATGGCCATCTGTCAGGGGTGCTTTGATGGTGCTTTTCCTGAATGTCAGAAAGGGTTGGACTAGTTGGCCTTTGGGGGTGCCTTCCCACTCTATTATTATTATTATGGCTGCATGGTCATCTGTCAGGGGTGCTTGGATGGTGCTTTTCCTGAATGTCAGAAAGGGGTTGGACTAGGTGGCCTTTGGGGGTCCCTTCCAACTCTATTATTATTATTATGGCTGCATGGTCATCTGTCAGGGGTGCTTTGATGGTGCTTTTCCTGCATGGCATAATGGGTTTGGACTAGTTGGCCTTTGGGGGTCCCTTCCAACTCTATTATTATTATTATGGCTGCATGGCCATCTGTCAGGGGTGCTTTGATGGTGCTTTTCCTGCATGGCATAATGGGTTTGGACTAGTTGGCCTTTGGGGGTCCCTTCCAACTCTATTATTATTATTATGGCTGCATGGCCATCTGTCAGGGGTGCTTTGATGGTGCTTTTCCTGCATGGCATAATGGGTTTGGACTAGTTGGCCTTTGGGGGTCCCTTCCAACTCTATTATTATTATTATGGCTGCATGGCCATCTGTCAGGGGTGCTTTGATGGTGCTTTTCCTGCATGGCATAATGGGTTTGGACTAGTTGGCCTTTGGGGGTCCCTTCCAACTCTATTATTATTATTATGGCTGCATGGCCATCTGTCAGGGGTGCTTTGATGGTGCTTTTCCTGCATGGCATAATGGGTTTGGACTAGGTGGCCTTTGGGGGTCCCTTCCAACTCTATTATTATTATTATGGCTGCATGGCCATCTGTCAGGGGTGCTTTGATGGTGCTTTTCCTGCATGGCATAATGGGTTTGGACTAGTTGGCCTTTGGGGGTCCCTTCCAACTCTATTATTATTATTATGGCTGCATGGCCATCTGTCAGGGGTGCTTTGATGGTGCTTTTCCTGCATGGCATAATGGGTTTGGACTAGTTGGCCTTTGGGGGTCCCTTCCAACTCTATTATTATTATTATGGCTGCATGGCCATCTGTCAGGGGTGCTTTGATGGTGCTTTTCCTGCATGGCATAATGGGTTTGGACTAGTTGGCCTTTGGGGGTCCCTTCCAACTCTATTATTATTATTATGGCTGCATGGTCATCTGTCAGGGGTGCTTTGATGGTGCTTTTCCTGCATGGCATAATGGGTTTGGACTAGTTGGCCTTTGGGGGTCCCTTCCAACTCTATTATTATTATTATGGCTGCATGGCCATCTGTCAGGGGTGCTTTGATGGTGCTTTTCCTGCATGGCATAATGGGTTTGGACTAGTTGGCCTTTGGGGGTCCCTTCCAACTCTATTATTATTATTATGGCTGCATGGTCATCTGTCAGGGGTGCTTTGATGGTGCTTTTCCTGCATGGCATAATGGATTTGGACTAGTTGGCCTTTGGGGGTCCCTTCCAACTCTATTATTATTATTATTATGGCTGCATGGCCATCTGTCAGGCGTGCTTTGATGGTGCTTTTCCTGCATGGCATAATGGGTTTGGACTAGTTGGCCTTTGGGGGTCCCTTCCAACTCTATTATTATTATTATGGCTGCATGGCCATCTGTCAGGGGTGCTTTGATGGTGCTTTTCCTGCATGGCATAATGGGTTTGGACTAGTTGGCCTTTGGGGGTCCCTTCCAACTCTATTATTATTATTATGGCTGCATGGCCATCTGTCAGGGGTGCTTTGATGGTGCTTTTCCTGCATGGCATAATGGGTTTGGACTAGTTGGCCTTTGGGGGTCCCTTCCAACTCTATTATTATTATTATGGCTGCATGGCCATCTGTCAGGGGTGCTTTGATGGTGCTTTTCCTGCATGGCATAATGGGTTTGGACTAGTTGGCCTTTGGGGGTCCCTTCCAACTCTATTATTATTATTATTATGGCTGCATGGCCATCTGTCAGGGGTGCTTTGATGGTGCTTTTCCTGCATGGCATAATGGGTTTGGACTAGTTGGCCTTTGGGGGTCCCTTCCAACTCTATTATTATTATTATGGCTGCATGGCCATCTGTCAGGGGTGCTTTGATGGTGCTTTTCCTGCATGGCATAATGGGTTTGGACTAGTTGGCCTTTGGGGGTCCCTTCCAACTCTATTATTATTATTATTATGGCTGCATGGCCATCTGTCAGGCGTGCTTTGATGGTGCTTTTCCTGCATGGCATAATGGATTTGGACTAGTTGGCCTTTGGGGGTCCCTTCCAACTCTATTATTATTATTATGGCTGCATGGTCATCTGTCAGGGGTGCTTTGATGGTGCTTTTCCTGCATGGCATAATGGGTTTGGACTAGTTGGCCTTTGGGGGTCCCTTCCAACTCTATTATTATTATTATGGCTGCATGGCCATCTGTCAGGGGTGCTTTGATGGTGCTTTTCCTGCATGGCATAATGGGTTTGGACTAGTTGGCCTTTGGGGGTCCCTTCCAACTCTATTATTATTATTATGGCTGCATGGTCATCTGTCAGGGGTGCTTTGATGGTGCTTTTCCTGCATGGCATAATGGGTTTGGACTAGTTGGCCTTTGGGGGTCCCTTCCAACTCTATTATTATTATTATGGCTGCATGGCCATCTGTCAGGGGTGCTTTGATGGTGCTTTTCCTGCATGGCATAATGGGTTTGGACTAGTTGGCCTTTGGGGGTCCCTTCCAACTCTATTATTATTATTATGGCTGCATGGCCATCTGTCAGGGGTGCTTTGATGGTGCTTTTCCTGCATGGCATAATGGGTTTGGACTAGTTGGCCTTTGGGGGTCCCTTCCAACTCTATTATTATTATTATGGCTGCATGGCCATCTGTCAGGGGTGCTTTGATGGTGCTTTTCCTGCATGGCATAATGGGTTTGGACTAGTTGGCCTTTGGGGGTCCCTTCCAACTCTATTATTATTATTATGGCTGCATGGTCATCTGTCAGGGGTGCTTTGATGGTGCTTTTCCTGCATGGCATAATGGGTTTGGACTAGTTGGCCTTTGGGGGTCCCTTCCAACTCTATTATTATTATTATGGCTTTATTTATTTAAAGATGCATGGATGGGATCCTGAGTTTTTAATTAGTTTTAATGAAAAACTAATTTAATTAAACCCACAATCACAGAGTATTCTGAACCCCACCAACGATAGAATTGGGCCAAACCTCCCACACAGAATCCCCATGTGAGCCACAGCAATGTGTGGCAGGGGACGGCTAGTGATAAATAAATAAATAAATAAACAGAGTGGAAACTGTTCATCTGGATTAGCTGTAGTTGGCTTTCCATATGAAGGTGGGAACTAACTGCTATTTCTGGACTCTTCTGTCCATTTTACAAGCTGCATTCATTTAAAATTACTATTAAAATGAGATCAAAACATTTCAAAAAGTTCGTTCAATAATTACTTGTAGCCCATTTTCAATAATTGTTATTTTCAATAATTACTTGTAGCCCGACCATTGTCTCTGTGTCTATTGTAATTCTTATATCGTTATGTATTCATATGTTCTATGTAATTATGATGTTCTTTATGATGTTTATTGTTTGCATTTTTGGTTGTATTTTGGTTCTCTTTATTGTAATTGTTGTTTGGGCCTGGCCCCATGCAAGCCGCCCCGAGTCCCCATAGGGGAGGGAGATGGTGGCGGGGTACAAATAAAGTTTATTTATTTTATTTATATCCTTGAAGTGACTGGATTGACCTTGAAGGAGCTGGGGGTGGTGACGGCCGACAGGGAGCTCTGGTGTGGGATGGTCCAAGAGGTCATGAAGAGTCGGAAACGACTGAACGAAGGAACAATTATTATTATTATTATTATTATTATTATTATTATTATTATTATTTTCTACAGGGCATCATGGGGTTGGACTAGATGGCCCTTGGGGTCCCTTCCAACTTTAGGATTATATTATTTTATATATATAATATTCTACACACACATATATATATAAATTAATATTAATTAACATTATAATTAATTATAACATTAATATATATATATATATATATATATATATATATATATATATATACTAGCTGTGCCCTGCCACGCGTTGCTGTGGCCTATAGTAAAACTTATCAAAGTTGAGGTAGATATCTGGACTATTATGAAAGAGAGGTACCTACCTATTCCTTCCCCCTTTTCCTCCCCCTTTCTCTCCTTTCTTCCTTCTCTACCTCTTTCTTTCTTTCACTACTTGGTTTCATCCTTCTCTCTTTCCTTCATTCCCTCCCCTTTCTTCCTTTGCCTTTCTTCCCTCCCTGTTTGCTTCCTTCTTTCACTTTTTATTTCCTTTTATTTCACCACCATCATAACAATAACAATAATGCAATGCATTGCCTCTGGGACCTGACACCTCTCCCATTCCCCCTAAAAGGGTCTCATAGGAACAATAGCATAATAATAATAATAGAAATAACAACCTTTACCCGCCACGTGTTGCTGTGGCCAATCTTCCCTCTTTCTCTCCCTTTCCCTCCTTCCTTCCTTCCTTCCTTCCCTCCCATCTTTCCTTCTCCTCTTCTTTCTCTATCTCTTTCCTTCCTTCCCCCTTTTTCTTTCTTTTCTGCTGTCTCTCTTTTCTTTCCTTCCATCTTTCCTTTTCTTTCCTTTTCTTCTTCCTTCTTTCTCTAACTTTCCTTCCTTCCCCCTTTTTCTTTACCTCCCTTTCTCTTTCTTCCTTCTTTCCTTCCTTCCTGTCTTTCCTAGATTTTGACAGGGCGGGAAGGGGCGGGGTGGGGTTTGGAGGTGGCGTGAAGTAAAAGGAGGTAAGATTGGGGTGGGGGAGTGATGGAGCGTGGGGTTGCGTGTGTGTGTGCAGCGGCGGGGGGGGATGGAGCGTGGGGTTTGTGTGTGTGTGCGCGGCGGGGGAGTGATGGAGCGTGGGGTTGTGTGTGTGCGGCGGCGGGGGGAGTGATGGAGCGTGGGGTTGCGTGTGTGTGTGCGGCAGCGGGGGGAGTCATGGAGCGTGGGGTTGCGTGTGTGTGTGCGGCGGCGGGGGGGATGGGGTTGCGTGTGTGTGTGCGGCGGCGGGGGTGGGGGTGGGGTTGCGTGTGTGTGTGCGCGGGGGGGAGTGATGGAGTGTGGGGTTGTGTGTGTGTGCGGCGGCGGGGGAGTGGGTGGGTTGTGTGTGTGTGTGCGGGGCGGGGGGGGATGATGGAGCGTGGGTTGTGTGTGTGTGGGGCAGGGGAGTGATGGAGCGTGGGGTTGTGGGTGTGTGTGCGGCGGCGGGGGGAGTGATGGAGCGTGGGGTTGCGTGTGTGTGTGCAGGGGGGAGTGAAGGTGTGGGTGGCGGCGGGGGGAGTGATGGAGCGTGGGGTTGTATGTGTGTGTGCAGCGGCGGGGGGAGTGATGGAGCGTGGGGTTGTGTGTGTGTGCGGGCGGGGGGGGGTAGAGCGTGGGGTTGTGTGTGTGTGCCGGGGGGGGAGTGATGGAGCGTGGGGTTGTGTGTGTGTGTGCAGCGGCGGGGGGAGTGATGGAGCGTGGGGTTGTGTGTGTGTGCGGCGGCGGGGGGAGTGATGGAGCGTGGGGTTGTGTGTGTGTGCGGCGGCGGGGGGAGTGGGGTTGCGTGTGTGCGTGCGGCGGCGGGGGGAGTGATGGAGCGTGGGGTTGCGTGTGTGTGTGCGGCGGCGGGGGGAGTGGGGTTGCGTGTGTGCGTGCGGCAGCGGGGGGAGTGATGGAGTGTGGGGTTGCGTGTGTGTGTGCGGCGGCGGGGGGAGTGATGGAGCGTGGGGTTGTGTGTGTGTGCGGCGGCGGGGGGAGTGATGGAGCATGGGGTTGTGTGTGTGTGCGGCGGGGGGAGTGATGGAGCGGGGGTGTGTGTGTGTGTGCAGCGGCGGGGGAGTGATGGAGCGTGGGGTTGCGTGTGTGTGGCGGCGGGGGAGTGATGGAGCGTGGGGTTGCGTGTGTGTCGTGCGGCGGGGGGGAGTGATGGAGCGTGGGGTTGCGTGTGTGTGTGCGGCGGCGGGGGAGTGGGGTTGCGTGTGTGTGTGCGGCGGCGGGGGAGTGATGGAGTGTGGGGTTGTGTGTGTATGTGCGGCAGGGGTGTGTGTGTGTGCGGGAAGCGGCGCGGCGGGGCTTGGAGTGGGCATGGTTTCCGCAGAGGGAACGTTGGCCGGAAGGGCATGTGCGCGCGCCAGGGAACTTGCGGCTGGGCGCCAATGCGCATGCTCAGTTGTTTTGCCGTTTTGTGAGTGTGTTGTTGTGTTGTTTTTCATTTTGAGTAGATATGTTTGTACCTTGTGGGTTGTGTTATGGGCATGGGAATTTTGGTTAAGTTTCGTTGGGGGTTTTTTTGAGTTTTGTTGTTTTGCCGTTTTGTGAGTGTGTTGTTGTGTTGTTTTTCATTTTGAGTAGATATGTTTGTACCTTGTGGGTTGTGTTATGGGCATGGGAATTTTGGTTACGTTTCGTTGGGGGATTTTTGAGTTTTGTTGTTTTGCCGTTTTGTGAGTGTGTTGTTGTGTTGTTTTTCATTTTGAGTAGATATGTTTGTACCTTGTGGGTTGTGTTATGGGCATGGGAATTTTGGTTAAGTTTCGTTGGGGTTTTTTTGGGTTTTGTTGTTTAGTTTTGTTTCCTCGTTGGATGCCCCTAACAAATTTATATATATAGATATATATATGTGTATGTATATTATACTGATGCTGGATGGCTATCTGTTGGGAGGGCTTTGATGGTGCTTTTCCTGCATGGCAGGGGTTAGACTGCATGGCCTTTAGGGTCTCACTGAACTATATTATTATTATTGTTATTATTATTATTATTATTATTATGTCTGCATGGCCATCTGTCAGGGGTGCTTTGATGGTGCTTTTCCTGAATGTCAGAAAGGGGTTGGACTAGGTGGCCCTTGGGGGTCCCTTCCCACTCTATTATTGTGATTCTATGACCCCTCAGCCTTGGGACACTGTGGTTGATGCAGGCCTGGGCCAACTTGGACCCTCCCCCTAAGTGTTTTGGACTTCAACTCCCACAATTCCCAGAAGCAGAGAGACCTGTCACGAAGGTAAGAACGAGGGCAGCGCAGTAACACCGGACTCCCGGCCTAGGCAGAACAGCCCGGTTGCTCATTCGAGTGGAAGGAAAGAGAAAGGTCAGGGTGGGAAAACGAATATGGGTGCAAAAGAAACCCAATCTTCCACTTTGGTCAAGAATGGCTCTAGCTGGCAAGCGGTACCTCCAGGGTCTTCTTCAGAGTCATGATGTTCTCGCTGCAAACTTCCACGTTGTTGAGCGTCACCTGCAAACAACACAACAAGGAAGAAGGCTCAGCACCCAAAAGGTCACGAGTTTGAAGCCAGCCCGGGTCAGAGTGAGCTTCCGACCAATTTGTGTAGCTTGCTGTTGACCTTCGCAGCCCGAAAGACAGTTGCATCTGTCAAGTAGGAATTTTTTTTTTTTTTGGTCATGTCAGGAGCAACCGCTCCTGTTGTGAGAGAATTGGCCGTCTGCAAGGACGTTGCCCAGGGGATGCCCGGATGATTTCTGATGTTTTGTCATCCTTGTGGGAGGCTTCTCTCTTGTCCCCGCAAGAGGAGCTGGAGCCAATAGAGGGAGCTCATCCGCTTCTCCCGGGATTCGAACCTGCGACCTGTCAGTCTTCAGTCCTGCCAGCACAGGGCTTTAACCCACTGCGCCACCGGGGGCTCCAGGGGGAAATTTAGGTTCCACTTATGTGGGGAGGCTAATTTAACTAATTTACGAGGCCATAAAATTCTCCAGCAAGCATGCAAAGAATGAGGAAGTACTTCGTCATGTGTCACAAATGGATGGTGAAGCGACAGCTCCCCCGGTGGCCAGAATACCCTCATGAAAATGTTAAATAGCCACATATAGACTGTCAATCTATATGTGTTGTGTGTCTAAGGCATTGAATGTTTGCCATGTATGTGTACATTGTAATCCGCCCTGAGAAGGGCGGAATAGAAATGCTGTAAATAAAGAAATCAATTGGCAGGCTCAGCCTCCTAGGCCACGGATCCGTGGCATGCAACGCACCCCCCGAGACTCAAGACTCACCAGGAAGGACTGCTTGGCCTCGTCGGTGCTCTCGATGCCTTTGGTGTCGAACTTCCCTTGCTGGAGGCTGCTGTGCATGAGGCTGACGGCGCTGGTCACCCCTCGCTGGAAGTCCTGGAAGGTCGTGGCCGGGAAGCCCACCTTCAGCTTGTTGCACAGCACCTCCCTGTGGGAGAAGAGGCCCAGAGAGGAATCATGGAAGGGACCTCTTCGACCATCCAGTCTGTAGTGAATCTTACCTAGTAGGCCGGAAAGTATGGCAAACCTCCATTTTGGGAGTGTAAGCCAGGAAGCAGCCATCTTGAGTGAGGATAGATAGAAGATGGGAGGAGTTTGAGATCTCCTGGGATTGGCTAGAGCAGATGGGAGGAGCCAAGTCTTAGGAGAGAAAAGATTTCAGCTTCTGGGGAGATGAGAATTGGGAGCTGGTGGGAGAAGAAGTGTTTCTGAAACTGGGCTTTCAGGGAGAGAGAGTCTGTCTCAGGCAGGGCTGATTAGCTGACAGGAAAAGGTCCGGCAGCAGCCAGATTTCTTGTGGGAAATAGCACAAGAGAGTAGCTCTCTAGGCTGAGTTAGTTAGCAGAAAGAACTCTGGGAAGAGTTAGCTGATAACTCAGGGGACTACCTAGGATAGGTTAGTCAGAAACTCATTACTCTTTCTCTGAAGGAGAGTGAGGGATTTTTGCTACGAGCAGCTAGATCTGTTTGATTAGCTCTGACTGTAACTAAGTGAAGACACTCATTCTAGCAACCATCAAGCTTTGAAACTTTTGTAACAAGTCAAGCGTCTTGTATGCTGCAAACTTTTTCTGGCTTGTGATCCCACCGGTTCTTTGTGGCAGGCAGATGGTATTTGTGGCACAAGTTCCAATGGATCACCTGAGCAACGGTGTTATGCCTCTGCTTGGAGTCTGTCTGCGTGATCGTCTTTCAGCAGCTCAGGATGGGATCCCTTGTTTTGTCTGCTTCCTTGTAGAGTCTATATCATCATCATCATCATCATTATAATACTGCAGTATCTGTATTTGTTTGTCTCTTGTATACAATGATAAATAAATAAATAAAGTGGAAACTGTTCATCTGGATTAGCTGTAGTTGGCTTTCCATACGAAGGTGCACTAACGGCTGTTTCTGGACTCCTCTGTCCACTTTACAAGCTGCATTCATTTAAAATTACTATTAAAATGAGATCAAAACATTTCAAAAAAATTGTTCAGAGGGGTCCACCTTTGCGCTCATCCTCTGTGGTCGAGAGAGTGCAACCGGCCTAAGTTGGCCCAGTGAGTTTGCATGGCCGCAGGAGAGGTAATTGCCTCTTTGGACTGCAAGGCCCAGCAGCTTAAGGAGGATGCTGGGAATGTCTGACCAGAGACGTCTGCACGTCCCGTTCCCCCCCCCCCCCCACGAATCGCACCTGAAGTCGGACTCGAGCTGTGTGATGGAGTGGTTGATCATGGCGCAGAGGCAGTCGATGCTGGAGCTGGAGAGGGCCCTCCCGATGCACTTCTTCACGATGTAGAAGACGTCGTCCACCACGCTGGAGGTCAGCTGGCCCTTCTCGCAGGTGTCCATGGCAACGGCCTGGAGGAAGGGACGACACCCGGGAGTGGCCACGAGGAAGGAGGCCCCACCCAATCCCACTCAGAACGAGATCTCCCACGATGTACCCGGAAGGCAACGTCCCTCGAGTGGGGAGCGACTGCCGACACCTCTATGGGGGCTCCCACCTTGTTGACAGTCTCCCGCATGAAGTACTCTTCCATGGTGATGTAGTAGCCAATCAGCTCCTGCATGGCGCAGCTCAGGAGGCAATGGTGCAAAAGCTTGTCCAGGCTCTTCTGGTGCTCTGGGTGGAAGAACCGAGAGTCAGGCCTGGGGAGACTGGGACTGCAAGTCCGCACAATTAAATGACTAACTGTTGAACTTTTGGGGGGAAACAACGCGTTTATATTATCAGAGGCAGTAGCTCTTTAAGTTCAGGAAGTGTTTACAAGGTTCCTCATGTTAAGAAAGAAGTCAACAGAAGGCTCCTTACGTTTGCCAACACCAATTACGGAGAATTGCCAGGAACTAAGACAGTAGCTCTTTAAGTTCAGGAAATGTTTACAAGGTTCCTTACGTTAAGAAGGAAGTCAACACAAGGCTCCTTACGTTTACCAATACCAATTACACAGAGCTGCCAAGAACTAAGATGAAGCCAAGAACTAAGATGAGTTCTGTGTGCCATATTTGGTTCAATTCCATCCTTGGTGGAGTTCAGAATGCTCTTTGATTGTAGGTGAACTATACACCCCAGTAACCACAACTCGCATATGTCAAGGTCTATTTTCCCCCAAGAGCGCCCCTGGGCAACATCAAGTATACTGCGAATGCTTACTTTGCATAAGGTTTGAGCCGCCCCTGGGCGGGGTATAAATAAAATTATTATTATTATTATTATTATTATTATTATTATTATTATTATTATGCTGCATTTGGTGGTTCCACCCTGGACACTCCACTTGCATCATTGCCAGCAGAACCTCTGGAGATGCCATTAGCTACAGATGTTGGCGAAACATCAGGAGAGAATGCTGCTGGAACATGGCCAGACCGCCTGAATAACTCACAGCAGCCCAGTGACTCTGGCCAAGAAAGGCTTCAACATCACTTCACAACAAAACTAAGCAGCTCTCAATCAAATCGAGACTCTGCGATGAGCCTGTGCAAGAAAGAGCAGCAGCAGCAACAAGCACAAGCCCAGGGCGGCTCCGCTTGTTGGGGTTCAGCCTGGGTGTGAACCTGAACCTGCTTCTCTGATTGTATTTCCTGATGCTACTGAAAAGGATTCTAATGAAAATGTATAGAAGAAACTCCTGCAGGCTTGGAAACTGAAAATACACATTCTCCTGAGAATGTTTCAGGGTCAAGCAGTGACAGCTCTCCAGAGAAGCTAACACCTGGGATCCTTAATGAGGATAGAAGAGGACAGATTTGGAAAAACAGGAGTGAATCGCAGAGTCTGCGAAGGTCAAGCAGATTAAAAGAAAGAGAAACAAGGGCTTCAAAGCCTGGAGGCGTGTCACGAAACAGTTTCCTCGGCTTTAAGTACCTCCCGCCGGGTTGACTCTTGAGATCAGGCATCATTTTAGACTGAGGCATTACCTTGGCAGATCTCCCGTTTCCCGTGGCCTTCATCCCAAGAGGCTTCTAGTGCTCCAAGTACGGTTAGTGGATTGCTAACGGGTTCGAGGATTTTACAGTGTTGCTTTTGGTTTTTGATCCAGTACATGGAAATTTCTGATTGCTGATTTTTATTGTGGCTTTTTGACTGTGCATTTTCCTCTATTTTGTAACCATTTTTCATCAATAAAAAGGGAATGTTTTTCCTACAGTCAAGTGTGGTGGATGGTTATCTTAGGGTCTTGTTTCCTGCTCTGGGTTGCAACACCGCTTGGCTTCTCACCTTGCTTCACCTCTTCCGGCGCCATGGAATCTCCCACCTCAAAGTCGGCCGTGATGCGCCTCCGAAGGAACCGCAGGTACAGCTCGCTCCGAGCATTCATCAGGGTGACCTCCGTCAAAACAGGGTCAAGCTCCCTGGGGAGGAAGAGCAACGGAGGACGGTCAGAACAAGGATAATAATAATAATAATAATAATAATAATAATAATAATGATATAAAAGGATTACAATAATATATTGTATGTACATATAATATTGATAATATTAGTATAATGTAATAATGTAATACAATATAATACTAACAATAATATGTAATAATTATATATATTAAAATATATTGAAGTATTTTAGTATAATGCAATATAATAATATATAATACTAATATTATGCTATATTAATAATTGTATGCACATATAATATTGATAATAATACTATAATGCAATGCAATATAATACTAACAATAATACAATATAATAATTGTATATTATATATTACATGTAATATTACTAATAATACCGCAGTATTTTTGTATAGTACAATATAGTAATATATACAAATATTGTGCTATGCTAATAATATAATATATATTCCGTGTACATATAACATTGATCATAATAGCATAATATAATACAATATAATACTAATAATAATAGTAGAATATAATGTAATTATTATATATTGCATGTAATATAATTAATATTGCAGTATTTTGGTATAGTACAATATAGTAATATGTAATACGAATATTGTGCTATGCTAATAATATATTGTGTGTACATATAATATTGATCGTAATATAATAATGTAATACAATATATTAATAATAATACAATATAATAATATAATTTTTGTATATTATATGTAATATTGCTAATAATATTGCAATATTTTGGTATAGTGCAATATCATTATAATACTAACATTATGCAAAGCTAATATAATATATTGTATTACATATAATGATAATATTATAATGCAATATAATAAATACAATACATTAATTATATATTATATATTATATATTACATGTAATATTATTAATGATATTTCAGTATTTTGGTATAGTGCAATATCATAATATATAACACTAATATTGTGCTATGCTAATACTATAATATATTGCATTACATATAATATTGATAATATTATAATGCAGTATAAATACAATATAATAATTGTATATTATATATTACATGTAATATTACTAATAACATTGCATTATAGTAATATAGTACAATATAATGAAATATAATATTAATATTGTGCTACACTAATATAATATATTACATATAATAATATAATGCAACATAATAAATACAATATAATAATTATATATTATATTTTATATATTACATGTAATATTATTAATAATATTGCAGTATTTTGGTATAGTTCAATATCATAATATATAATACTAATATTATGCTATGCTAATATAATATAAATTATTGTATTACATATAATAATGATAATATTTTAATGCAATACAATAAACATAATAATTGTATACTATATATTATATATCACATATAATATTACTAATAATATTGCATTATAGTAATATAGTACAACATAGTAATATATAATACTAATATTGTGCTATGCTAATAATACAATATATTGTATTACATATAATAACGATAATATTATAATGCAATACAATAAATGCAATATAATAACTGTATATTATATATTACATGTAACATTACTAATAATATTGCATTATAGTAATATAATACAATATATTATTATGTAATACTAATATTGTGCTATGCTAATATAATATATTGTATTATATATAATAATAATGATAATATTATAATGCAATATAATAAATGCAATATAATAATTGTAAATTATATATATTACATGTAACATTAGTAATAATATTGCAGTATTTTGGTATAATGCAATATCATAACACAAATACTAATAGTGTGCTATTTTATTTATTTATTTATTTACTATATTTGTATACCGCTCTTCTCAGCCCTTAGGTGACTCAGAGCGGTTAACAATAGCAAAATTCAATGCTCAAAAACATCATAAAACAGTTAAAAACAATCAAAACAATAGCATACAGTCAATATAAATCAATACACATCTCTATGCTAGTAATATAATATATTGTATGTACGTCTAACTTGTAAGCCGCTCTGGGTCCCCTTTGGGGTGAGAGAGGGCAAAGTATAAATATAGTAAATAAATACATTAGTTGTCTTCAATGGGGTGGGAAAGAACCCCCAAGGGAGAGATCTGTTGTATTAGCTGGCATTTGGAACACTGGCCTTGCTCATGTTTGCAGAACCTGGCTGTACAAGAGAGAAGTGCTCCTTTTGGATGCCATTGGGGGAGGCGATACGGTGCGCCCTCCTTCCCAAATGCATGGGATGATGCATTATTCTAAGGGAAAGCTCTCCCCTCCTTCTGGGCTGCACAGCAGTTACAACAGAAGTCCGTTTGAAGAAGAAAGAGCTGCAGCTACAGACTGTGCGTGACGATCTTTCTGGTCCTACCTTGGTTCAATCTTTTCTGCCACTGAGCTCCTCATCATGCTGTTCTGCACCTGCTGGAACTGCGAGCGGAGAGAGAGAAGGGAATGTGCCACATCTCTTTCCCACGTGCACCACGTCCCAAGGGCACCAACCAGAGGAGTGATGGGGAGGGAGAGAGGAGGGAGGTCAGGAAAAAGTAGGAGAGCCAGTCCATGGTAAAACAGTTGAACACAAGACCCAAAATCCCAGAATCAGGAAGCCAGAAGCGTGCTGCTTAAAGCCAAGGTTAATCCATAGAAGTTTGCATGGAAAGAGCCACGTTGAACTGACAATGCCTGTTTGTCAGCCAGAAGGCTAAATACCCTTTGCAGTCATGAGCGCATTGCGATGACCTTTGGCCGACTTGGCTTCACATTTACTAGCTAAGCGAGAACTTCTCCAGACCCTTAATTGCAGGCGATCTTGTCTGCTTGTTAATTCATTATCTTCAAGGCTCTCTAAACCCTTATCTTGGTTTACCAGGTGGACTGGGTCACCGTGGGAAGGCAAAGGAGGTGAAGCAAGCCTGGCCGTGTGGGAATTCACTCTCGTTATCAGTCTCACTGACATTCTTTTCCCCTGAGAACTGACTTGCTGTTTCCCCTTCTGCAGCCTCACCTCCAACCCTGTCTGAGACAGGAACAGAAATCTGTAACCCATCATCCTCCTCATCAAGGAACTCTGGCTCACAAGACCCACAGGGCTCAGCTTCAGACTCAGAGTCAAGCTGCTGAGTCACAACAGTGGCCTCCAAAGGGAAACCCCAAAGCGATAATACTGTTTGCCAGGGTTGGGAAACCCCCAGGTACACAAGCAACGACCTCTGACCCTCACCTGTCTGTGGTAATCCCTCTGCTGCACAAATTTGTCCACAACCTTCTCCACCTGCCGGTCACATTCGGCCTGCAGGTGCTTGATCATGGTGTACAGCCGGCCGGGCCCGTAGTAGGTCTCCACGATGGGCTGGTGCGTCTCCACCACCCGGGCAATGCCTAACATTTCCCATCGGGAAAAGAAGTATTATTATATGTTTATTTATACCTTGCCACCATCTATAGACCAATCTCCCTGTTGTGCCACATCTACAAAGTTCTGGAGAGACTTATTTTGCATAGAATTATGGAAAAAATAGACCCATGTCTGATCCCACAGCAAGCTGGCTTCAGGAAAGGCAAAAGCTGCACATCGCAAGTGCTGAACCTGACTCAGCACATAGAAGATGGCTTTGAAAGGCAGCAGATCACAGGAGCTGTCTTCATAGACCTGTCAGCGGCTTATGATACCGTAAACCACCGCCTCCTCCTGAGAAAAATGTATAACATCACAAAGGACGACCACCTCACCCGCCTCAGAGGAAACCTGCTACCAAACAGGAGCTTTTTTGTTGAGTTCCAGGGCCAGAGAAGCAGATGGCGGAAACAGAAGAACGGCCTGCCTCAGGGAAGCGTGCTTGCTCCATCCATGTTCAACATCTACACACATGACCAGCCATGAGGTATAGAGAGTTTCATCTATGCTGACGATTGTGTCATCACTGCTCAAGCAGGGAGCTTTGAGATGGTAGAACAGAAGCTCTCCGAAGCTCTAGGTGCTCTTACTGCCTACTACAGACAAGCATCCCGAGCTGATTCTTACCTTCGAAGAGGAGAGTCAAGGTGTCTGCAAAGATGACTGCAGCTCGGCGGTCCGCCATGTCCGTTTTCATCACCAGCTGCAAGTTCTCCTCGGCTTTGTTGGCCACCTGAAAAGGAGGGTTCTCCTCAGAAAGGAAGCCCCCCATAAACTCCTCCATGAGAAGACAGGCCACCTCCTTCCCACCTTGAGGATCGATCCTTCCTGCCCACAACCTTTGAGAAATGAACCGAGATGTTTCAATCTCTCTCCAAGCGCTTCTACGCTCCCGGCACTCCCTGCTTACCTGCCTGCAGAGGTATTCGGAGAACTTGCTGAGCCCTTCCTCATGAAGCCCGAGGAGGGGGAAGATCTTGAAGAAGCGCTCCACCTGAGGCAGGTCTTCCTGCTTCGTGGCCACGTCAAATTTCTCCGTCACGATCACCTTGAGCCGCTGCTCTGCCTCCTGAAGGAGCTTCAGGTTGGCCTCGATGATGCTGCCTGAGGGGAAAGGGAGGGAGGCCCGTGTAGTGCCCACTCCCGCTGACCCACCAGTCACTGGGGCTGGGGCTAAACAGTGGGAGCTCACCCTGCTCCCAAGGCGGTACCTATTGATCTACTCACATTTGCAGGTTTTCAAACTGCTAGGTTGGCAGAAGCTGGGGATAACTGCAGGATCTCACCCCGCTCCTTGGATTCGAACCGTTAGCCTTTCGATCAGCAAGTTCAGCAGCTCAGCAATTTAACCTGCTGCGTCATCAGGTGGCCCTCTGAAGTGTAACTCCAGCCATATGTATGTGCGTGTGTGTATATATACACACACTAGCCGTCCCCTGCCATGCGTTGCTGTGGCCCACATGGAGGTTCTGTGTGGGAGTTCTGGCCCAATTCTGTCGTTAGTGAGGTTCAGAATGCTCTGTGATAGTAGGTGAACTATAAATCCCAGCAACTACAACTCCCAAATGTCAAGGTCTATTTCCCCCAAACTCCATCTGTGCTCATATTTGGACATATTGAGTATTCCTACCAAGTTTGGTCCGGATCCATCATTGTTTGAGTCCACAGTGCTCTCTGGATGTAGGTGAACTACAACTCCCAAACTCAAGGTCATTGCTCACCCAAACCCTTCTAGTATTTTCTGTTGGTCATGGGAGAACCGTGTGCCAAGTTTGGTTCACTTCTTTCATTGGTGGTGTTCAGAATGCTCTTTGATTGTAGCTGAACTATAAATCCCAGCAACTACAACTCCCAAATGACAAAATCAATCTTTTTGAGTGAAGGACATACATTGGGTTGTTAGGTGTGTTGTGTCCAAATTTGGTGTCAATTCGCCCAGTGGTTTTTGAGTTGTGTTAATCCCACAAACGAACATTACATTTTTATTTATATAGATATATAAATATATATACACACACAGAGAGACACATACATATAGTCATGTATACATACACACACACACACGTGTGTGTGTGTGTGTGTGTGTGTGTGTGTGTATATATATATATATAAAATCTTGGCTGGCATAGGGAAGGGCAAACACCCCTATGTTGTTTCCTTTGTGCCCTTGTTTGGAAGATTTCACCTCACTTTCTGTTCTTGTAAGAATTGGATTTTGGAAATCTGCCTGTTGTGGAAACAAGGTTTGGGGCTAGAGCTTCATTGGAAACCCACTTTCCCCCTTGATACTGTGGATTTCCCTCCCTCCCTTCCTTCCTACTTCCTGTTGTCTCAGCCCCGTTGTTCTTAGCGAGGGCCCCTTCCTCACAGCTGAATAAAATCCCACGTTATCTGCTTTGAATTGGAATATGTGGCAGTGTGGACTCAGATAACTGTGGGATTTCCTGCCTTGATATTCTGGGTTCTATGGCTATATGGAAGGGTCCTAGGATGTTTGCAACTCATATGGAAATGGCATCCGATACCTTCTCGTCCCTGTCGGCTGAGCTCAATGACCGACTTGTCCAGTGAAAGGTAGCGATGGATGTGAGCGGCAGCTTGTTCGTAATCTTCGCCCCGCAGGGCCGTCTGAACTCCGTCCATGCAGAACTTCAGGTCCAAGATGTCATCCGCTCTCTGGATGGCCTGGTAGAGGCGGTTCTGCAAGAAGAAGAAGATAATGAGCAACCCCTGCAGTTGGCCTCCTCTAAACAAGCCAAGTGGGTACGGAGGAGATGACGGGGCGATTCCCGCCTGACAGGGTTACCTTGGCCAGATCCAGCTGCCGAACTTTGCTGCTGACGTTCTCTGCCAGGTTGCAGGTGAAGGTGATCATCCCGGCCAACTGCTTGGCATCGCCTTCGATCAGCTGCAGGTTGGGGCTGGAAACAAAGGAGGGAAAGAAGCCGCTCTGGCTCTCATGGCATCCGCTCTCTCCGTCCCTGGCAATGTTAGAGCCTTGCACCCCCAAACTACGTGCAGAATATCTCACTCACCCCATGCGATGGAGGGAAGCCATCTTGCCCTCGATTGTGCCCTGCTGTTCCAGAAGCATCTCCAGCTCTTCCTCGACTGTGATCTGAAAACATACCAAGGGAATGGCTTTTTAGGTGTTCACTGTAACCAAAATAATAATAATAATAATAATAATGGCTGCATGGCCATCTGTCAGGAGTGCTTTGATTGTGCTTTTCCTGCATGGCATAATGGGTTTGGACTAGATGGCCCTTGGGGTCCCTTCCAACTCTAGGATTCTATTATTATTACTGAGGCTGGGTGGCCATCTGTTGGGAGGGCTTTGATGGCGCTTTTCCTGCATGGCAAGGGTTGGACTGAATGGCCCATGCAATCCCTTCCAACCCTATATTATTATTGAATATTATTGAGGGTGGTATTATTATTATTATTATTATGCCTGCATGGCCACCTGCCAGGGGTGCTTTGATTGTGCTTTTCCTGCATGGAATCATGGAGTTGGACTGGATGGCCCTTGGGGTCCCTTCCAACTCTATTATTATTATTATTATTGCTGAATGGCCACCTGTCAGGGGTGCTTTGATGGTGCTTTTCCTGCATGGCATAATGGGTTTGGACTGCATGGCCCTTGGAGTCCCTTCCAACTCTAGGATTCTATTATTATTATTATTATTATTATTATTATTATTATTATTATTAGTGAGGCTAGATGGCCTTTGGGGTCCCTTTGAACTCTATCATCATCATGAATATTATTGAGGCTGGACGGCCATCTGTCAAGGGGGCTTTGATTGTGCTTTTCCTGCATGGCATAATGGGTTTGGACTGGATGGCCCTTCCAACTCTAGGATTCTATTATTATTATTATTATTATTATTATTATTCTTGATGTTGGATGTCCATTTGTCAGAGCAGCTTTGATGGTGCTTTTCCTGCATGGCAGGGGTTTGGACTAGATGGCCTTTGGGGTCCCTTTGAACTCTATCATCATCATGAATATTATTGAGGCTGGACGACCATCTATCAGGGAGGCTTTTCCTGCATGGCATAATGGGTTTGGACTGGATGGCCCTTGGGGTCTCTTCCAACTCTAGGATTCTATTATTATTATCATTATTACTGAGGCTGGATGGCCATCATGTCAGGGGGGCTTTGATGGTGCATTTCCTGCATGTCAGAAAGGGGTTGGACTAGTTGGCCTTTGGGGATCCCTTCCAACTCTATTATTATTATTATGGCTGCATGGCCATCTGTCAGGGGTGCTTTGATAGTGCTTTTCCTGCATGGCAGGGGTTTGGACTGGATGGCCCTTGGGGTCCCTTCCAACTCTAGGATTCTACTACTACTACTACTATTATTATTATTACTGAGGCTAGATGGCCTTTGGGGGTCCCTTTCAACTTTATCATCATCATCACCATCATGAATATTATTGAGGCTTGACGGCCATCTATCAGGGGGGCTTTGATGGTGCTTTTCCTGCATGGCATCATGGAGTTACTGGATGGCCCTTGGGGTCTCTTCCCACTCTATTATTATTATTATTATTATTATTATTATTATTTGAATGCAATATTCCTGCTTCCTGGCAGAATGGGGTTGGACTGGGTGATGGCCCAGGAGGGCTCTTCCAACTCTATTATTATTATTATTATTATTATTATTATTATTATTATTATTATTATGGCTGAATGGCATCATGGGGTTGGACTGGATGGCCCTTGGGATCCCTTCCAACTCTAGGATTCTATTATTATTAGTATTTCTGAGCCTGGATGGGCTATCTGTTGGGAGGGCTTTGATGGTGCTTTTCCTGCTAGGCAGGTGTTGGACGGGATGGCCTTTAATATTATTATTATTATTACCATCATGAGTATTATTGAAGCTGGACGGCCATCTGTCAGGGGTGTTTTGATGGTGCTTTTCCTGAATGTCAGAAAAGGGTTGGACTAGTTGGCCTTTGGGGGTGCCTTCCCACTCTATTATTATTATGGCTGCATGGCCATCTGTCAGGGGTGCTTTGATAGTGCTTTTCCTGCATGGCATAATGGGTTTGGACTAGTTGGCCTTTGGGGGTCCCTTCCAACTCTATTATTATTATTATGGCTGCATGGCCATCTGTCAGGGGTGCTTTGATGGTGCTTTTCCTGAATGTCAGAAAGGGTTGGACTAGTTGGCCTTTGGGGGTGCCTTCCCACTCTATTATTATTATGGCTGCATGGCCATCTGTCAGGGGTGCTTTGATAGTGCTTTTCCTGCATGGCAGGGGTTTGGACTGGATGGCCCTTGGGGTCCCTTCCAACTCTAGGATTCTACTACTACTACTACTATTATTATTATTACTGAGGCTAGATGGCCTTTGGGGGTCCCTTTCAACTTTATCATCATCATCACCATCATGAATATTATTGAGGCTTGACGGCCATCTATCAGGGGGGCTTTGATGGTGCTTTTCCTGCATGGCATCATGGAGTTACTGGATGGCCCTTGGGGTCTCTTCCCACTCTATTATTATTATTATTATTATTATTATTATTATTATGGCTGCATGGCATCATGGGGTTGGACTGGATGGCCCTTGGGGTCTCTTCCCACTCTATTATTATTATTATTATTATTATTATTATTATTATTATTATTATTATTATGGCTGCATGGCATCATGGGGTTGGACTGGATGGCCCTTGGGGTCTCTTCCCACTCTATTATTATTATTATTATTATTATTATGGCTGCATGGCATCATGGGGTTGGACTGGATGGCCCTTGGGGTCTCTTCCCACTCTAGGATTCTATTATTATTAGTATTTCTGAGCCTGGATGGGCTATCTGTTGGGAGGGCTTTGATGGTGCTTTTCCTGCTAGGCAGGTGTTGGACGGGATGGCCTTTAATATTATTATTATTACCATCATGAGTATTACTGAAGCTGGACGGCCATCTGCCAGGGGTGTTTTGATGGTGCTTTTCCTGAATGTCAGAAAAGGGTTGGACTAGTTGGCCTTTGGGGGTGCCTTCCCACTCTATTATTATTATGGCTGCATGGCCATCTGTCAGGGGTGCTTTGATAGTGCTTTTCCTGCATGGCATAATGGGTTTGGACTAGTTGGCCTTTGGGGGTCCCTTCCAACTCTATTATTGTGATTCCATGACCCTCCCCCATATTCCTTCATTTCCGGGTTGGGCTGGATGTCCTCTGGGGGCCCCTTCCTGCCTTCTTTCGCACCTCTTCCGCGCAGAGGCGGCTGTAGGCGGCCTCGAGCTCCGTGAGGCCGGGGAGGGCGCGTATTTCCTCCATGGAGAGCGAGGCAGAGGCGGCAGAAGGCCCTCCGGGTCCGCCAACCGCGCGGCCTTCCTTCCCCAGCGCCGCCATCTTGGCCCCGCGCCCCTCAGGAGGAGCATCACTTCCGGTTCGCCGGTCGAAAATTGGCTCAGGCGCGCCGAGGGCAGCCCCGGGGAAGAGCGCAAGGAAGGAAGGACCCCTTCTCAGTCAAAAGCATCACTTCCGGTTGGCCGGGCGGAAGTGGCCCGGCAATTGGCTCAGGCGCGCCGAGGGCAGCCCCGGCAGAGTGGAAGGAAGGAAGGACCCCTTTTGGCCTGCGCGCGCGGGAAGAGAGGCCGCCATGGCGCCGCTGAGGTGAAGCAGGCCGCGGCCGGGAAAATCCGTCGCCATCCGCGCCGCGACGGGGCCCCAGCCACACCGGGGAGAGTCACAACGGGAGCCGGGGTCTCCCTTGGGCCGGGATTGGAGGTAGGCCCGGGCGGAGGAGCCGGAGAGGCCCAGGAGGAGGAGGAAGGCCGGGGCCTAGGCCGGAGCCTCAAGCCTGGCCGCCCTGAGGGAAAGGCCTCAGAGGGATTCCTCGCATATCAAAGGGAAAGGCCTCAGAGTGAGTGTAGGAAGGTCTTCTTTCTCAGAGCTGGAGAAGGGAGAAAGCCCCTACCACACGGGAGATGTGCACAAATAATAAGGAAAGGAAGGCCTCCTCTGAGGGAAAGGCCTCAGAGTGAGTGTTAGGAAGGTCTTCTCTCTCAGAGCTGGAGAAGGGAGAAAGCACGCCTGGCCGCCCTGAGGGAAAGGATGGCCTCCTCTGAGGGAAAGGCCTCAGAGTGAGTGTGAGCATGGAATAGAATAGCTTTCACGCCTGGCCCCCGTGCGGGAAAGGCCTCCGCAGAGAGACTCTTCGCATAGCAAAGGGAAAGGCCTCGGAGTGAGTGTGAGCATGGAATAGAATAGCTTTCACGCCTAGCGCCCTGTGGGAAAGGCCTCAGAGTGAGTGTAGGAAGGTCTTCTCTCTCAGAGCTGGAGAAGGGAGAAAGCACGCCTGACCGCCCTGAGGGAAAGGAAGGCCCCCTCTGAGGGAAAGGCCTCAGAGTGAGTGTGAGCATGGGATAGAATAGTTTTCACGCCTGGCCCCCGTGCGGGAAAGGCCTCCGCAGAGAGACTCTTCGCATAGCAAAGGGAAAGGCCTCAGAGTGAGTGTGAGCATGGAATAGAATAGCTTTCACGCCTAGCGCCCTGAGGGAAAGGCCTCAGAGTGAGTGTTAGGAAGGTCTTCTTTCTCAGAGCTGGAGAAGGGGGAAAGGAGGCACATCAATGTGAAGCCATGAAGTTCAGCATAGCCATAACTCTAGAGTAAAAGCGAGCCTTCAGCCTGCCTGTCCTTGTCTTTGTCACCCTGCACCATCTGCCAGGTGGCAATAATAAGACATTGTAAGGAAGGGCTTCCTTCTCAGAGCTGGAGAAGGGAGAAAGGAGGCAGGCCACAGCCCCTACCACACTCAAACAACACGGGGTATGTGCACAAATAATAATAATCAACTAGATTGCAATAATAAGAGGAGAATGGAATAGCTGTATTTTCCTTGTGCATCAGGCACATTAATGTGAAGCCATGGAGTTCAGCATAGCCACAGCTCTAGAGTAAAAGCGATCCTTCAGCCAGCCTGTCCTTGTCTTTGTCACCCTGCGCCATCTGCCAGATAGCAGTAATAAGAGGAGAATAGAATAGAATAGCTTTATTGTCCTTGTGCAGCAGGCACATCAATGTGAAGCCATGGAGTTCAGCATAGCCACAGCTCTAGGGTGAAAGATATCCTTCAGCCAGCCTGTCCTTGTCTTTGTCACTCTGCACCATCTGCTAAGTGGCAATAATAAGACGTAAGGAAGGCCTTCCTTCTCAGAGCTGGAGAAGGAAGAAAGTGCATCAGGCGTGGGCCTGGTGTTGACCCAGCACATACCACAAACAACACACCTACCCCTCCACATTCTAATTGTTATGGCACATCAATGTGAAGCCATGGAGTCCAGCATAGCCACAGTTCTAAAGTAAAAGCTATCCTTCAGCCTGTCCTTGTCCTTGTCACACGGCACCATCTGCCAGATAGCAATAACAAGAGGAGAATAGAATAGTCTAGAATAGCTTTATTGTCACTGTGCATCAGGAATGGGCCGGTGTTGGTCCATGCCTGATGTGCATTATGCAACAAGATTAAATGCCTTCCCCACACACACTGCAAAGGCAACGCACTCTCACCACCACCGCACAGCTTCCAGTGCCACATCAATGCAGGCTATCAGCGGTCCCAGTGACACTCAAGCAACGTCGTATATATGCACGAATACATAGAATAGAATAGCTTTATTGTCGTTGTGCATTAATCATGGGCCTAGTGTTGGCCCATGCCTGATGTGCATCGTGCAACGGGATTAAGTGCTGTCCCCTTGCACACACCGCACAGCCCCCATGGCCACATCAATACGAAGCCATGGAGTTCATCATAGCCACATCTCTAGGGTGAAAGCTATCCTTCAGCCTGCCCGTCCTTGTCTTTGTCACCCTGCGCCGCCTGCCAGGTGGCCATAATAAGGCATTGTAAGGAAGGCCTTCCTTCTCAGAGCTGGAGAAGGAAAATGGATTCCTTCTTAGCATATCAAGGAGATCAATATGTTCAGGGTGTGGTGTTTTCATGTTGACAAGATGCTTTCTTCCTCAAACCAAATATTGAGGGATTTGCAAAGTGGTGTTTTGATTTTGGAAATGCTTGTTTGATGTATCATTCTTGCTTCCTGACAGTTTTACCTATGATCTCGATCCCCTTTTCTGAATCGGTGAGCATTCATTTCAATGTGTGGATCGATTCCATTCTATGCGTTTGTCTCTAATGGCTTGATTCTATTGCTGGCAGGAGGACGGAGGTGAAGACCTCGAACCGGCACCATGTTCCTTTACAACCTGACTTTGCAGCGAGCCACTGGCATCAGCTATGCCATCCATGGCAATTTTTCAGGTGAGTGCCATTCTAACTGGTAGCATGTATGTGCAGCTAATGCAGGAGCCACCTCATAAGACCCTGCAGGCCTGTGAGTCCTCTTTCTGGGGACGCAGAAAGGCCACGAGAGGAGGCATTCCCTTCTTAGCTTCTCATATTTTTCTGGGCAAATAAACTTGGGCCTTTTCAGGAGGAAGGAAAGAAAGTGGTGGAGTTGCCATAGACATTTTTGTCATAAGTTTAGAAGGGATGTGGGCCACCTTTTTGCTGCTAAGGGCCATATGTTGGACTGCGCTCCCTCATCTCTTTTAAAACCCTATACCAGATATATCCTACCTTGTTCATACATTTGGCCTGGCCATAGGTTTTTAAATCCTTGTGTGTTACTGTTTATTGGTTATTCTTTATATGCGATTTATATAAATACAAATACAGAGTAGCTAATATAGCTAATGACCTGACAATGGAATTGGACATTGCTTGAGAATAATGAGATGCTGATGATGTTGCTTTTATTGCTTTTGTGATGTCTTATAGTGTTTAATGTTTTTTATCTATATTATGTTTTATGTGTACTGATTTGTTGGAAACTGCCTTGAGTCACCAATTGGCTGAGAAAGGCGGGATACAAATACAGTAAATTAATTAATTAACTAATTAATTGTATTTATTATTTTTGTTTATTGCTTTTTTGTTTTTATTGATGTGTTGTTGTGCTTGGCCTCATGTAAGCCACTCCGAGTTCCCATTGGGGGAGGTGGTGGTGAGGTATGAAGTTTATTATTATTATTATTACTAGCTGTACCCGCCACGCGTTGCTGTGGCCAACCTTCCCTCCCTCTTTCTCTCCTTCTTTCTCCCCTTCCTCTCCTTTCCTTCCTTCCCTTTCCTTCCCTTTCCTTATTTCCTTCCTTCTCTACCTTTTTACTTCCTTCCCCCATTTTTCTTTTCCTTCTTCTTTCTCTCCTTTCTTCCTTCTCTACCACTTTCCTTCCTTCCTTTACTTTTTGCTTCCATCCTTCTTTCTCTTTTCCTTCTTTCCTTCCTTCCCCCCTTTCTCTCCTTTCTTCCTTCGTTATCTCTTTCCTTCCTTCCTTTACTTTTTGCTTCCACCCTTCTTTCTCTTTTCCTTCTTTCGTCCCCTCCTTTTCTCTCCTTTCTTCCTTCTCTATCTCTTTCTTTCCTTCCTTCGCGTTTTGCTTCCATCTTTCTTTCTCTTTTCCTTCTTTCCTTCTCTCCCTTTCTCTCCTTTCTTCCTTCTCTACTCTTTCCTTCTTTCCTTCGAGTTTTGCTTCCATCTTTCTTTCTCTTTTCCTTCTTCTCTCCCTTTCTCTCCTTTCTTCTTTCTCTACCTCTTTCCTTCCTTCCTTCGCCTTTTGCTTCCATCCTTCTTTCTCTTTTCCCAAACCCCATCTGTGTTTATATTTGGGCATATGGAGTATATTCGTGCCAAGTTTGGTCCAGATCCATCATTGTTTGAGTCCACAGTGCTCTCTGGATGTAGGTGAACTACAACTCCCAAACTGAAGGTTAATGCCCACCAAAGTCTTCTAGTGTTTTCTGTTGGTCATGGGAGTCCTGTGTGCAAAGTTTGGTTCAATTCCATCATTGGTGGAGACCAGAGTGCTAGGTGAACTATAAATCCCAGCAACTACAACTCCCAAATGACAAAATCATAATTTTTGAGTGATGGTCACTCCTTATGTTGTGAGATGTTTTGTTGCCAAATTTGGTGTGATTTTGTTCATTGGTTCTTTTGTTTTTAGGGTACTCATTACGCACAGAGCATTTTTATATGTATAGATTATTATTATTATTATTATTATTATTATGTGTTGGTGAGTTGCGGACTGTGTTATGTTATCCTTAACTATAACATAACACAGCCTTTATTGGCACACAACAACAAAATCACAGCACAGGCCTATATTTATTTTCATTTATTTTACCACACTTTTATCCCGCCCTTTTCAGTCCAAAGGCGACAACTAAAGGAAGTCATGGACCAAAAAGAAAGAATAATTAAGAGTTACTAACCTCAAGGATAAAATGTGCAACAGTCTCAGAAAAGAATACATCAGAATTCTTCAGAAGATAAGGATTTTTATAACACTCTTGCCATTGAGAATATAGTGGAAAAAAAGGAATTCCTATATTCCATTCATATATTGTTATATTTAAGGCAAACAAACAAATAATGAACTGTTTCAACAGAAACCATGTCACAAGAACAAACCCTTTTAGAAGATCCCATGTTTTTAAATCTCCCATCCAAAACAGCTGATGGCAAGACATTACAACTTGCAGTAATAATATGCAAAACTTCTGAAAACAGCTTTTGAAAAATTGGGTGAATTTGGAATTCGGAGTTCTGGCTCACTTGTGTTTTTGAATTTTATCTTATTTGATCAAAAAAGCCTTCCCAATTGTGTCAGGGTGTGAGAATCGATCTGTAAGGCCCCATTTGAGCAGGGCATGCTGCTATTTTGAGAAGCTGCAGTCCTCACCCATCGCCATTCTTCTTATATGGTTCTGGCCCAGCTTACTTGTCCGAACGCACCCACCCCTACGTCCCACCTTGTAATCTAAGATCATCGGGGGAGGCCCTGCTCTCGCTCCCATCAACAGCACAGATGCGTCTGGCGGGGATGAGAGACAGGGCCTTCTCGGCTGTGGCCCCCAGCTATGGAACACACTCCCAAATGAGGTAAGATCCGCTCCCTCCCCCCTGACTTTTCGAAAAATATTAAAATCATGGTTTTGGGACCAGGCCTTTGGGCAGTAGAAGTAAATGTATGCAGCATTTCAGAAACACAATGACTGGAACGGCGATTCAATGGATGAGACTGTTTTATTGTTTTAATGATTGTCTTATTGCTCATTGATGTATTTTTAATGTAATTTATGTCTAATTGTAGTGTATAATTGTAATTGTTTGTACTGGCATTGAATTTTTGCCATTACTTATGTGTAAACAGCTTTGAGTCCCCCTCGGGGTGAGAAAAGCAGTATACAAATACTAACTAAATAAATAATTCCTAGGAACCAAGCAGCAAGAGATTGTTGTTTCCCGAGGGAAGATCCTGGAGTTGCTTCGCCCCGATCCAAATACTGGAAAGGTCCACACTTTGCTGACGGTCGAAGTCTTTGGGATCATTCGCTCCCTGATGGCCTTCAGGCTGACCGGCGGGACCAAAGACTACATTGTGGTGGGCAGCGATTCGGGCCGCATCGTCATTCTGGAATACCAGCCTTCCAAAAATGTCTTTGAGAAGATCCACCAGGAAACCTTTGGCAAGAGCGGCTGCCGCAGGATCGTGCCCGGGCAGTACCTGGCTGTGGACCCCAAGGGACGAGCCGTCATGATCAGTAAGTCTGGACGCGGCTCTTGAGAGGGGAGGGAAAGGGGGATCTCCCCAAGTTGGTGTTTGCATGCTGCCACCCAGTTAACCAGACCTGTGATTCCTCTTGGGTTATGTGAGTTTTGACTTCACAAACCGCGGAGGAGCTCTGTTGGTTCATATACTGACAGAAACATATGCGGTCTCCTCAACCAACACTGGAACAACCAGGGGATCTCTTGACTTTGGTCATGATCTGGTCGGAAGATTTTTGGGGGGTTGATGGTGCAGAGAACTGGGTTGCAGGGGGCTGCAAGTCACTAGGGTTTGAGCTTTTTTTCTGCCCTTTGGCCTGAAATGATGATTAGGAATTCATGTCTCTTCTCTGAAATAAGCCATGGAGATGCTTGGATCCATTTCTGATCAGGTCCTTATTTTTTATATGTACATGTTGAAATACCTCTTGACTAGAATGCGGTACCGTGGGGTTGCAGAATGAATAGAACTGCTGTTGCGTTAAAGCCTGCCTCTTGCCTGTGAGCTTGTTAGAACCTTGCTGGGTTTCAGGGTGGCCCTTATTCCTGTTGGACACCCCTGAAGTTTCCTTTTGGCAGTCTTCTCTCTCTCCTGTCTCCCTCCTCCTCCTCTGACAAGACTGCAGAGGAGATTGGGTGGTTTTGTTTCTGTTTGTGATGAACCTACTGGGTTTATTCTGGCCTCTGGCTGAATTACCATTTAATCTTATTTAGGATATATTAAAGTTCCCCCACTTGTACGAAGGCCAGTTTTTTACAACCCCGTTTCTTTATGAGCTCTTCTTCCTCACAAATAATCTGCTCCTCTTTTATCTCACCCTGAGTTTTAGCGTTTTATCTTGCACATGCGGCCAGCTCATTGTGATTGTGATTGTGGATATTGTATTTTTATTATTATTATTATTATTATTATTATTATTATTATTATTACTTTATTTGTACCCCGCTAGCATCTCCCGAAGGATTCGATGCGGCTTACAACAGGCCGAAGCCCACACAATACAACAACACAATACATAGCAAATAAGACAATTAAGCAGAAAACAAATACAATAGCAATACAACAAGACATTATTAAAAAAACTGAGCCGGCCGGAGTAGGGGTACAGGATTAAAAGTGCTGATGTGTCGGAGGGATATGGGATTATAATATAAGTGCAGTGTGCGGTGGTCTTGGTTCTGACTAAAGTGCTTCTGGGATTTGGGACTGGGGTTTCTAGTCAGAGAAGGCACATAGGGTTCCTAGTCTGAGAAGGCACATTTGAACAGCCAGGTTTTCAAATTCTTTCTGAAGACTGCCAGTGTAGGGGCTTGTCTGAGGTCTTTCGGGAGGGTGTTCCAGAGGCGGGGGGCCACCACGGAGAAGGCCCTGTCCCGTGTCCCCACCAGACGTGCTTGTGACGCGGGCAGGATCACGAGCAGGGCCTCTCCTGATGACCAGAGTGAGCGTGTGGGTTCGTAGACAACGATGCGGTCATGCAGGTAGGGTGGTCCCAAACCGTTCAGGGCTTTGTAGGTAAGCACCTGCACCTTAAATTGGGCTCGGAAAATAAACGGCAGCCAGTGGAGCTCCTTAAACAGGAGGGTTGACCTCTCTCTGTAATGGGCCCCAGTTAACATTCTGGCTGCTGCCCGCTGGACCAATTGGAGTTTCCGAGCCGTTTTCAAGGGCAGCCCCACGTAGAGCACGTTGCAGTAATCCAGTCTAGAGGTGACTAAGGCATGGACCACCCCGGCCAGATAAGATTGCTTATTGTATTCATATTTTTTATGTATTTCACTGTGTTGTCATTTGTGACTTTGGGTTTTATTTTATTGTAATTTGTTGCTTGGGCTTGGCCTCAAGTAAGCCGGCCCAAGTCTCCACTGGGGGAGATGGTGGCGGGGTATAAATAAAGTTTATTATTATTATTATTATTGGCAAATTTAGATCCACTGGATGACTAGACAATGCGACTGGAAAATAAGTTTAGTAAGGAGATGGTGAGGACGTATGTTTTTATTGGTTTTATATGGTTTTATATTAGATGTTAAATATTTTAATAGTGTTTTATATTGTTGGAGGCATCAAATTATACTGACTGTAAACCGCCTTGAGTTGCCTTCGGGCTGAGAAGGGTGGTATATAAATACGGCAAAAAATAAATAAAGTTACGATGTGCAGCCAATTTATAGTTTTAAAAATATGACTTTTTCAAGAAATTACAATCAAACACATCTTTAGCATGGACTCCTAGCTATGGAGTTCCATCTAGAGCAGGTTCTGATTTAATGTCCCTTCTGCAACAATGGAGACAGTGTTTGTTGTCTTAAACATTGATGATGTTCAAGGAGTGACCTCTTGCTTTCTTTCCATGGTGTTCACAGTATACTCTCTTGTGGTTTGTGTGCACGCAGGTGCCATTGAGAAGCAGAAGCTTGTCTACATCCTGAACAGAGATGCCGCCGCCCGCCTGACCATTTCTTCCCCGCTGGAGGCCCACAAGGCCAACACCTTGGTTTACCACGTGGTCGGGGTGGATGTCGGCTTTGAGAACCCCATGTTTGCCTGCCTGGAAATGGATTACGAGGTGCTGAGGAGTTGGGCTCTTGCTTTAAATACAATAAATGGGTTATTAAACTGTATTTACAAGGAAGAAGGAAACAATGGAGAAAAGAAAAAGAGGGGGAAGGTGCTTAGTATATGAGCATGAGCTCTAATGTGTGTTGAACATGTTCTACAAATACATGTTCTTGAAATTGATGTGTCTTTTTTACGTAGTTGATATAAGTTAAACATTTATTATTATGCTATACTAGATATTCTGTCTTTGTCGTCAGGTATTGTTTGTTTTAATATACTTTATGTACTCGAGTATAAGCCGACCCGAATATAAGCCGAGGCACCTAATTTTATCACAAAAAACTGGGAAAACGTATTGACTCGAGTCTAAGCCGAGGGTGGGAAATGCATCCACTATGGGTCAATTTCAAAATAAAAATAGATAACAATAAAATTACTGTTGCATCTAAGGGTAGTTTCACCTTGCTCCCAAACACCACCACACCAGGACTGTAGATTTTGTAGTTTATTGAGGAAAAAGCAAAGTCAAAACATAGAATAAGAAATGCAAAAGTTCCACAAGCAGGACAGAGGCTTAAATACAAAGTCAAAACATAGAATAAGAAATGCAAAAGTTCCACAACCAGGACAGAGGCTTAAATACAAAGACATACCAAGATCCAAAGGCAAAAACATGAAGCATAATCCTTTAGGCAGTGATCAAACAGTGAAACACAAGACCCAAAATCCCAGATTCAGGAAGCCAAAAGCGTGCTGCTTAAAGCCAAGGTTAATCCCTAGAAGTTTGCATGGAAAGAGCCACGTTGAACTGACAACTCCCGTTTGTCAGCCAGAAGGCTAAATACCCTTTGCAATCATGAACGCATTGCGATGACCCTTGGCCGACTTGGCTTCTCGCTTACCAGCTAAGTGAGAGCTCCTCCGGACCCTGAATTCTAAGCGTTCTTACCTGCTCATTATTTCACTGTCTTCAAGGCTCTCTTTATCTTGGTCCAGCTGGACTAGATCACCGTGGGAAGGCTGCGGAGGCGAAGACAACTCCACCTGGCCGTTATCTCTCCCATGACATTCTTTTCCCCTGAGAACTGACTTGATGTTTCTCCTGCTGCACTGTCTGAGGCAGGCACCACAGAAATCTGAATCCCATCATCCTCTTCATCAGGGAACTCTGGCTCACAGGGTTCCGTTTCAGACTCGGAATCAAACTGAGTCACAACAATTACATTAATTGAAGCATCAATAGGCTAAATGTTTCTGAATATTTACATAAAACTGTAAGATAAGACTGTCCAACTCTTATTAAACCATTATGCTAACCTCCTTCAATGTAAATATACTTATTATTAAAATAATAAAAATAACAGAGTAAAATAATGAAAATGCAATAAAAGCAGTAATAATAGTGTAAAATAATAAATGTAGTAATAATAGGGTAAAATACTGTAAATGTAATAATAATAGAGCAAAATAATGTAAATATAATAATAGAGTAAAATAATAAATGTAGTAATAATAGGGTAAAATACTGTAAATGTAATAATAGAGCAAAATAATGTAAATATAATAATAGAGTAAAATAATAAATGTAGTAATAGGGTAAAATACTGTAAATGTAATAATATTTATTTATTTATTTACTTTATTTATATACGGCTTTTCTCAGCCCTCAGGCGACTCAAAGCGGTGAATAATAATAATAATAATAATAATAAATAGATTAAATATAATGTAATAATGTAAATGTAATAATAATAACAATGTAAAATACTGTAAATATAATAATAATAGAACAAAATAATAGAATAATAATAAACTAATGTAAATATAATATTAATAGAGTAAAATAATAAATGTAATATAATAGGGTAAAATACTGTAAATGTAATAATAATAATAGAGCAAAATAATAAATAGAATAATAATAATAGAGCAAAATAACACAAATAATATAATAATAGAGTAAAATAATAAATGTAATAAAATAATACTAATAGCAGAGTAAAAGAATAAATAACCTTGACTCGAGTATAAGCCGAGGGGAGCTTTTTCAGCCTAAAAAAGGGGCTGAAAAACTAGGCTTTTACTCGAGTATATACAGTATGCTTCTTCTCTCATTAGGCAAAGTGTGATGTTAGTTTCACAGGAGCATCTGCCTTTTTTCCCTATTGCAGGAAGCGGACAACGACCCCACTGGGGAAGCCGCAGCCAGCACCCAGCAGACGCTGACTTTTTATGAGTTAGATCTGGGCCTGAACCACGTCGTCCGGAAGTACAGCGAGCCCTTGGAGGAGCACGGCAACTTCCTCATCACAGGTACCGCTCTGCGCCCTTCTGTTAAGGAGATCGGGCCCTGCCCCTACCTAAGAAAGTGGCCATTCAGATCAGACCCTACTTAAAATTTGTATCTGTGTCCATTTCTGGGGAGTGGGGAATGCTCTGTAGAAAGCACCGCAAGTATTTCTACACAAGCCTTACCTTGATGCAAAGACTGTGCTTTGGAGTGGGCAGTGGCTGTTACCTTCATCCGCTTGTGCCTTTTTGTTCTTCAGTCCCTGGTGGTTCTGACGGTCCCAGCGGGGTCCTCATTTGCTCCGAAAACTACATCACCTACAAAAACTTTGGTGACCAGCCAGACATCCGGTGCCCCATTCCCAGAAGAAGGGTGAGGATCTTGTTTTATTATAAGCAATATATATATCGGCATAAGGTGATGGGGCATTGATTTTTTTTTTGTATAAGGAATCGATGGTGGCAGTTGGGATGGTGAGGGTGGAGAGAGAGACTTGTAGAAAGGTCCTCCGAGAAGAGAGAGAAACGGGCAAGAAGGAAGGCAGGGGGGAATGAAGATGGTTGCTTGGATGGGAAGTGAAAGAGGGTGTGTCTCCAAGGGATGGCAGGGAATGTCCATGGAGAGGGCTTGCTACAAAGAGGGGAGGCAACCTGGTGGATCAGAGCCTTCAGAAAGAAGATGGGAGATTGCGAGGAAGTAGGTGAGAGGAATAATAATAATAATAATAATAATACACTTTATTTATAACCCGCCACCATCTCCCCAAAGGGGACTCAGGGTGGCTAACATGAGGCCAAGGCCAAAATAATACAACATAATAAACAAAATACATCATAACAAAATATAAAATAACAAAATCAGCAATATAAAACAGCATAGTAAAACCAGACAGAGGCAGGCCAAATGTATGAGGTAAAATGTTAAAAAGTTAAAACCATGGGTGAGATAGGGATAAAAGTGTGGTTCTCTGTGTTTGGAACTTTTCTGAGAAATGCTTGTGAGCCTAAGTGCCTGATGTGCACCAGTAGCCAAAAGTGAAAAAAGGAACAAAAACACACAGACCAATGCTATTCTTTACAGCAAAATAACATGGTTGCACTATTTACAAGAACAAGGTTTCCATGACACAAATAAAGTTCAGCCTTCACACTGGAGCTTCACACACGAGGCCTTCTCATGCCGAGGCTTCTCTCACAGACTAAGGCCTACTTCACACTGAGACCTTCTCACAGACTGAGGCCTTTCTCCCACTGAGGCACGCTAACACAGAGGCCTACTAAGCTACAATATAAACACATTTGCTCACATTGAACTGCAGCTTTAGCTGAATCACTGCTTCCATTTAACCCTTTCAGTGCTTGACTCACATTGTTGTAATTAATTTTTAATATTTCCGACGCTCCCCTCTGGCAGAACGACTTGGACGACCCTGAGAGAGGCATGATCTTCGTTTGCTCTGCGACGCACAAGACCAAGTCCATGTTCTTTTTCCTGGCTCAGACGGAGCAGGGGGACATCTTCAAGATCACCTTGGAGACCGACGAGGACATGGTAAGGAGGGGCCAAGGCCGGCTTGTGGCGCTGCGAAGGAGCCTTGGCGTATCGCTCACATCCTTGGGGGTCCTTTCAGGTCACGGAAATCCGCCTCAAGTACTTCGACACCGTTCCCGTAGCCGCTGCCATGTGTGTGCTGAAAACAGGGTTCCTCTTTGTGGCCTCGGAGTTTGGGAACCAGTAAGTAGACTCGAGCAGCATGGTGTCCTTGCCCTTGCGTTTTCTGGTGTGGGACTTGGGGCTTTGGAAGGAGAAGGGCATGCTTTTTTCGGTCCCAGGAGCAACCAGGTGACAAAGGGGCAGGAGAAGGGTTTCCAGGTAGGCTCCCAGCCCTCTCCTTGTTCTCCCTCAGAGTGTTTTGCTCCAGCAAACAATCTTTCCACCTGCAGCTACCTCTACCAGATTGCTCACCTGGGAGACGACGACGAGGAGCCCGAGTTCTCCTCCGCCATGCCCTTGGAGGAAGGCGACACCTTCTTTTTCCAGCCCCGGCCGCTCAAGAACCTGGTGCTGGTGGATGAGCTGGACAGCCTCTCTCCCATCCTGTGCTGCCAGGTAATGTGGCCTTCCTCTTCCCTTCATTCGGGATTGCCTCGGGTGCGCCTCTGGCCTCACTCGCCGTCTTCTGGATTTATTCCAAGGATGGTGTTGTGGAACGCTGTGGTGAATCCTACCTGGTAGGCCAGAAAGGGAGCCTGGATAACAGTAAGGCAGGCCTCCATTGTAGGAGGGAATGCCAGGGAGGCAGCCATCTTGAGTGAGGATGGTTGGATGAGGGGAGGAGTTTAGAGGAGCCAAGTCTGAGGAGGGGAAGAAGGGAGCTTCAGTGAGAGTTGGGAGCTGGTGTGTGAAGGTGTAGAGTATATACAGTATGCTGGGTTTGAGGGAGAGAGCTAGGAGAGAGCGTGTCTGTGTTAGACAGTGCTGTGAGCTGACAGGAAAAGGTCAGACAGCAATCTGATCTCATGTGAGGGTTAGCACAAGAGGTTGGCTCTCCAGCTGGGTTAGTTAACAGGAAGAACTCTAGGGTAGAGAGTTAGTTAATAACCCAGGGGCTACCTAGATAGGCTAGTCAGACTCCTCACTATTCTCCGAAAGCGAGCGAGGGTTTTGTTACCAACAGTTAGTTCTGTCTGGAACAAAGTCAAGAGAACTGTTCAAGCAACCAATCAAGCTGAAGTCCTTTTGTAACCAGTCACGCTTTTTGTACCTCTCAGGAGTGGTTAGGTGTCTGTTTTAAAAATAAAACTTATTCTATTTGACTTTCAACGAAGTCTCTACTGTACATCATACTGTACATACATGATAGTTCCCGCATTTTTAAAGTGAACATAGGAACGGCTCAGATGACGATTTGTTTTATTGAATGTATTTTTGTTAATTCTGTTAATTGTATATTGTTAGGCATCGAATTGCTGCCTGGTTGTAAGCTGCCTTGAATCACCTTCGGGTTTATTTATTTATTTTACAGCATTTTTTACCCCGCCCTTCTCAATCCCCGGCCCGGGGGGGTGGGGAGGACTCAGAGCGGCTAACAAAGGCAGCAATTCGATGCCACAAATCAATAACACAGTATAAAACCATAAATACATACAGAGTTTATTTATTTATTTTGAACATTTTTACCCCGCCCTTCTCAACCGCTGAGGGGGGGGGGGGTGGGGGACTCAGGGCGGCTTCCAATTGGCAATAATTCAATGCCGCATCATAAAATACAGAATAACATATATCACAATTATACATGAACATTAATAAATAAAGATTAAAACCGTATACTTGCACTCTGATTAGCTATTGCCCGTCTGGTGGCTGTTTAGCTAGCCATCTACTAATGATCACTCCGCTTAACTTATCCAAATCCTCTTCCAAGCCATAGTCAACCTCATCGATTGTCCTTCAACCTGATTGCCTGAAGGCCTGGCCCCACAGCCACGTTTTGACCTTTTTTCTAAAGGTGAGGAGGGATGACGATAGCAGTTAAAACAATAGCAGTTAATTATAACCAAATTATCATAAATCATTAAAACAATACTCAGTCCACAAACCCACTGATGGAACCATAAAACCGTCTCCTCATTAACATCGTCTTGCCAGTCCATTTCCAGTCAAAGTGCTGCTTTATGTTCATTGTCCGAAAGCCTGGTCCCAAAACCAAGATTTTAATTTATTCTTGAATGCCAGGAGGGATGGGGTCGATCGTATTTCATTTGGAAGCGCTTTCCACAGGCGGGGGGGGCTACAGCCAAGAAGGCCCTGTCTCCGTCTGACAAAGGTGGGATAGAAATATCAGAGAGTTGTTGTTCATTCGTTCAGTCGTCTCCGACTCTTCGTGACCTCATGGACCAGCCCACGCCAGAGCTCCCTGTCGGCCGTTACCACTCCCAGCTCCCTCAAGGTCAGTCCAGTCACTTCAAGGATGCCATCCATCCATCTTGCCCTTGGTCGGCCCCTCTTCCTTTTGCCTTCCACTTTCCCCAGCATAATTGTCTTCTCTAGGCTTTCCTGTCTCCTCATGATGTGGCCAAAGTACTTCAACTTTGTCTCTAGTATCTTTCCCTCCAGTGAGCATTCAGGCTTTATTTCCTGGAGGATGGACTGGTTGGATCTTCTCGCAGTCCAAGGCACTCTCGGAAAGCCGGGCTTTATTTCCTGGAGGATGGAATGGTTGGATCTTCTCGCAGTCCAAGGCACTCTCAGCACTTTCCTCCAACACCACAGCTCAAAAGCATCGATCTTCCTTCGCTCAGCCTTCCCTAAGGTCCAGCTCTCACATCCGTAGGTGACTACAGGGAATACTATGGCTTTGACTAGGCGGATCTTTGTTGCCAGTCTGATGTCTCTACTCTTTACTATTTTATCGAGATTGGACATTGCTCTCCTCCCAAGAAGTAAGCGTCTTCTGATTTCCTGGCTACAGTCTGCATCTGCAGTAATCTTTGCACCTAGAAATACAAAGTCTGTCACGGCCTCCACGGGTTCTCCCTCTATTTTCCAGTTGTCAATCATTCTTGTTGCCATAATCTTGGTTTTTTTGACGTTTAGCTGCAACCCGGCTTTTGCGCTTTCTTCTTTCACCTTGATTAGAAGGCTCCTCAGCTCCTCCTCGCTTTCGGCTATCAGAGTGGTGTCATCTGCATATCTGAGGTTATTAATGTTTCTTCCAGCAATTTTCACCCCAGCTTTGCATTCATCCAAGCCCCGCACATCGCATGATGTGTTCTGCATACAAGTTAAAAAGGTTGGGTGAGAGGATGCAGCCTTGCCGTACGCCTTTCCCAATCTTGAACCAGTCTGTTGTTCCATGGTCAGTTCTGACTGTTGCTCCTTGGTCCTTGTACAGATTCCTCAGGAGAGAGACAAGGTGGCTTGGGATGCCCATCCCACTAAGAACATATCTATATCAGAGAGATAGATAGATAAATAAATAGTATTGTCGAATACTATTTATAGTATTTATTAGGCTGCACTAAACAAATAGTGCAGCCTAATAAATAGTACAGATATAAATATTTTAATTTTTAATGTATCGTGGCTGTTTAATCATTTTTCCTCCAGTGCTTAACTCTGTGCAACCTTTATTTAATTGCTATCCTGCCTTTCTCCTGGGGAGGGACCAGAGCAGCTTACCAAAAATATAAAAGGGAGCTCAGTTAAAATTGTACTTAGAAAGTATCTTACACCCCCTCAACGTTTTCAGCTAATGGAGTTTGTGCCCTCCAAATAGGATGTTCTGCCCCACAACTCTGTGTTTGATGAGTGTGCATCTGTCTGAGGATGCTTGCCAAAGATGCAGGCAAAACGTCAGGAGAGAATGCCTCTAGACCATGGCCATATAGCCTGGAAAAACCTACAACAGCCCAGTGATTCCAGCCATGAAAGCCTTCGACAATACATTAAAAAGAAAACCCCAGTATTGAACCAGGACTTGTTTTTCAAAAGCATTCAGAGCACCTTTCCGCCTTATAATTTAAACACCAAAAGCCTGTCTCAATGAAAAGGTCTTTGCTTGTCAAACCACACGAAGGACGACACTGAGCTCCCAGGAAGCCCACCCGCCAACGACCAGAGTGTTGAACAGGATCCTGCAAATAATATGCTGAGAAGTCGGGGGCTCGAATCATGTACAACCTTCACTTCCTTCCTGTTTTTGCCCAGATTGCTGACCTGGCCAATGAAGATACGCCTCAGTTGTACGTCGCTTGCGGGAGGGGCCCCCGGTCGTCCCTCAGGGTCCTCAGGCATGGGCTGGAGGTAAAGGGGGGAGGGCAGAGCTGGGCCCCTTCCCACCTTTCATTTGGGGGAAAAGATGGGAACGTAGAGGTAGAAACGAACCTCCTTTTGTCTGGTAGGTCTCCGAAATGGCCGTCTCGGAGTTGCCTGGTAACCCCAACGCTGTGTGGACGGTGAGGAGGCACGTGGAAGGTAAGGGTATATCTTACACCCCCTCAACGTTTTCGGCTAATGGATTTCATGCCCTCCAAATAGGATGTTCTGCCCCACAACTCTGTGTGTTTGATGAATCCCATTTAAACTTTCTGCTCCTATTTTATCTCATCATAGTCCCTTAATTGTTTTTTTAATTTGGAATATGTGGCCCGCCCATTGTCATTTCTATCGTGATTGTGTCTATTGGAATTTTTATTTTATTTTATTATTACTATTATTATTATTTTATTATTATAATGTCATTTTGATAATGATGTTGTTGTCTGGTGTATATGCTTTGATTTTATTGCTGTATTATGTTGTCCGGGCTTGGCCCCATGTAAGCTGCTCCAAGTCCCCATCGGGGAGATGGTGGCGGGGAAGAAATAAAGTTTATTTTATTATTTTATTATTATTTTTCAAGGGTGGCTTCCCTGGCGCCTCTGGAAGCTGGGGAGGCTATACATTGTGTTTCAATTCCTTTACCATTTTATTTTGCGTTGTTCTATTGTATATTTTGCTATTCTATGCATGTTACTTTGATGTTATTATTAGTTTGTTTGTATTTTATTTTGCTTGATTATAATTTCTGGGCTTGGCCTCATGTTAGCTGCCCTGAGTCCCCTTTGGGGAGATGGTGGAGGCTTTCATGGTTGGAATCACTGGGTTGTTGTAGGTTTTTTCGGGCTATATGGCCATGTTCTAGAGGCATTCTCTCCTGATGTCTCGCCTGCATCTATGGCAAGCATCCTCTGAGGGTGCCTCTAGAACATGGAAACACCTCTGATTAGAGACCCTAGAGCAATGATGGGCAACCTTTTGAGCTTGGTGTGTCAATACTTGCCAAAAAAACAAGCATAACTCGGGTGGGGTGTCACTTCGAGAAAAAAACATAATTTCATGATATTTATAGTTTAATAACAAAAATATATTATTGTAATATATAACTGTATTTAATAAACCAAAAACTAATTATTTAACTTACCTGCTTTTTCTATAATGCCATATATCTCGGCATTATAGAAAAATGCTGGTGTAGGAGCTGAAGATGAAATGTCCTTCTTGAGATGCGGCCCCATGTTCTCTGTATGCGGCCGCATGCAACCATGTGTCATCGAAAATGGCTACGCGTGTCAGTGCTGACACACGTGTCATAGGTTCGCCATCAGGGCTCTAGACCATGGCCATATAGCCCGAAAAAACCTACAACCCAGTGATTCTGGCCATGAAAGCCATCGACTATTGTTATTATTGTTATTATTACTACATTGGGTTCATGTGCTTTTCTCAACTTAGTGTCAGAAGGAAACGCTTCTCCAAAAACACTGTAATGTGGTTTCACATTGCCTTCGTACAAAGTTCCTAGAAAGAATCTAGTTCCTTTGGATCCTATTTGGTTTAGGACTGTGGCTTATGTTTCATTGTGAGCTTGTGTAGGCAAGCCCTCTTGTGTTGATGTATTTTTGGGTGCTTTTTTTGTGGGTAGGCTCTCTTAAAGCGACAGGCACCCTGGGACTAGCAACGTGGCTAGGCTTTGAAATTGTCGGGTCACAGCATGGATCTTGGGAAGGGAGTGAGTATACGGGCAGGGAAGTGGAAACCACACATCAATCAATCTCTCAAGACTTTGTATTGTTATGAGAGTTACAGAAATCTAACTGGGGTGGGGTATGGCATGCCTGGAGACTTTTAAGAGCCTGTTTCTCACCTTCACCTCTTCCTAGTCCTGCCCCAGGGTGGCTGGTGTTCTTGGGGGGGGGGGCGGGTTCTGAGGTGCCACGCCATTGCGCTCCCCTCACTTCTTTAAAACCCTCCTATTAGACATATCCTACATTGTTCGTGCCCAGCGTTTATTTTTTAATTTTTAAGTATTACACCCGTCCCAGCCATAGGTTTTTAAATCCTTGCAAGTTAATGTTTATATGTGATTTATTTAACTGTATTGTTGTTATTTTTTGTTTATTGCTTTCTTGTTTATTGATGTGTTGTTGGGCTTGGCCTCATGTAAGCCGCTCTGAGTCCCTTGGGGAGATGGAGGCGGGGTATAAATAAAGTATTATTATTATTATTATTATTATTATTATTATTATTATTATTATTATTGAGAGCGGCAGCCATGCCTCTGCTCTTGGCCCTCTTGCTGGGCATGGAATACTTTGGATTTTTGGCTGCCTTTGCCTTGAGACTCCCAGAAAGCTGAGTTGCTTTTACTGTATTTGGCCAAGGTATTTGGCCAATTCCCTTCCCCGTCTCTCAATAGCCTTCTGTGTTCTATTTATCACTCTCCTGGCTGTGCTTTTTCAGCATCCATTGCAATAATAAAGCGGCCGATAGCTCCAGCTACAGAACCAGATACCCACAGATAGGTGTAGTGGGCTTTTGCAGTAACAAGATCACGCAGGCACAGTTCTTTCAAGGTTGGCCTATGCCTGGTCTAGATCCTTTGTACTAGTGATCTATCTTTCAGGGTGTGTTTTAGAGGCGGTCTTTTCATCCCGCTTCGTTCTCCTTTGCTGAAAACCCTGGTAGTACACTTTCGGTGGCAGCCAAAGAAAGGGTAAAGCCATAAATGTTTCCTGCTTTCCCTCAATTGTTTCATTTTTTTAAAAAAGGTAATTAAAATTTCAAAACTGCATCATCATACAGTATAACAACAACAACAACAACAACAACAATAATAATAATAATAATAATATATTATAATAATAATATATTATAATTATTTATTTTATATTATATGTAATATTACTAATAATATTACAGTATAATTGCATAGTACAATATAGTGATGTAAAGTGCTGGTATTGTATGTACGTATGTATGTATGTATGTATTTATTTATTTATTTATTTCTGGTACTTTTACCCCGCCCTTCTCAACCCCCGAGGGAGGACTCAGGGCGGCTTACAAAAAAAGGCACAATTCGATGCCTATACAATTTACACATAATATACAAAACCATAGTTAAAAGCAGTTATCACACTTAAAACAATCAAGTACATAACACATCATATAAAACTATTCTTGTGCTCAGCGTTCCGTTTTTCAGAGTTCCATAGTTCTAATCCATTAGTCATTTCCTGGTCATTGTCCAATTCCTTTCTTTATCTGCCCGGTTGTCCGAATGCCTGGTCCCAAATCCATGTTTTCAGTTTTTTCCTAAAGGAAAGGAGCGATGTTGCAGATCTAATTTCCCCGGGGAGTGAATTCCACAGGTGGGGGGCCACCACCGAGAAGGCCCTGCTCCTCGTCCCCGCCAACCTCACTTGTGATAGAGGCGGGGTCGAGAGCAGGGCCTCCCCGGAAGATCTTAGACTCCGGGGAGGGACGTAAAGGGAGATCCGTTCGGACAGATACACTGGGCTGGAACCGTATAGGGTTTTGTATACACACACACACACACACACACACACACACACACACACCTTGTAGGCCACTCTGAGTCCCTTTGGGGTGAGAAGGGCAGCATATAAATGTTGCAAATAAATAAATAAATTTCAGAAATGCAGGAATGCTTTTATCTTCTACGGTTGCAGCAATGAGTATACAGTATATACAAGGTATACAAACTTTAGAGTTTCTCTTGACTCCAGCAGCAACTCTCTCCAACAACCACTATCTATCCCTCAATAGGGAGAACACAACTTTCATGGCTCCCCCATTGCATCAGCCTTCACACCCGATTTACAGTGATACAGCACTTTTCACATATGGTCAGGCCTGAGGTATTCTCCCTGCGATCACTTCAGAAATGCCAGGGAATGTACAGATCCTGACACCCATTTCATGATGGCCTTGCCGGGGGTCTTAATGCTGAGGGTCACCTTTTGCCATCGTCCTTGGAGGAGGCCCAACAAGAGGCATTAAGGGCTCTTCCTGGAACTGTGATGAGGACCACCTTCTTTTTCTCTCTCCAGAGAGTGTCGATGGGCCAGATAGTCTGGCATGTGGATGGGGACAAACGTGAGGCATATTACCCATATCTGAGGTTTTTCATGGTTGTCCTTTCTAACTCACAAGCACAGCTGAAGAGAAGGGAGGGATCCTGCGTGGAAGGGGTGGCAGGGAGACCTTCATTCCCCCCAATGCTATAAAACCCTACCCTTTGTGTACTACAGTGTGTTCAGACATTCTGGCCAGAATTCAGGGGCAAAAGGTGGGCCTGCCACTCAGCTCATTTTTCCCTTGACCATTGGCGTTTGTAGTTTGGACCTACAACAAAATCCTTAACTTTGGGAGCTCAGATTTTAGCAGTAGCCAGTGGAGTGGGACAAAGGCACGTTTTCTGGAATCAAAGGCATTGAAGAGGAATGCAGTGTGTCCTCAGAGAAAAAACAAATCGAGTCAGATATTTAATTTGTCGAAAAACAACTTCATGGCAAGGAGAGAAGTGTGTATGAGAAGATAGTGTAATGGGGGGAAAGTCCTTTACAGTCCTATTTGGAATCCTTAGTGAGCAGGCTTGGCTGTGGGGAAATGTTTGGGTGGGCAGAACTGCAGTCTCTCGCATTGCGTTTGCACAGCTCTGCCAGGAGAAGAAGCCAGGCCTGCCTTTCGTGATGCACGGCTGCGAAGTGGCGGTGTCCCATTGGGAGGGCTGGAAACCGCCTTGGGGGTGTTTGGAGACATCCTCTGGCCCCAAATCCTGTAGCCAGACTTTGGGCTGAGACCTATTTCAGGGAGTGTGTGATGTCCCTTTGGTGGGACATCTTCTCTGGCTGCCAGTCCACTTCCATGCAAACGTTTCAAAAGAGCCACAGTAAAGCTCTCTGTGGTTTGGGGCCAGGTTGCTTTGAAGACCCTATTCTCCCCCATGAAGACCCAGGAGAGTGGCCCTTCCTCTGCCTGGAAGAGGACAAGGCAAGAGGCCTTCTTAGTGGCTGCTCCCTGGCTCTGGGCCTCTCTGGCTGGGAAGACCAGGCCAGATCCAGGCCTTGGAGTATTTCTGCCAGTTTGTGCGCAGTCAGGCTTTTACGTTGTCATGTTTGCTGAGTTTGATTCTAATATAGTTGCTATTTACCTCTTGCAGGATGTGCAAGAGAATGTGTTGCTGCTTAGCCCTGGAGTAAATACCATTAATGTGTTCCCAGGTGATAGAGTGATGCCTTCTAGGAAGTGGAGGCTCCTTCTGTCACTGGGTGGAGCTGTGGCTGCTCCACGAATCTAGAAGGAGTGTTTTTTTCTCATTAGACATTCTGAATTCAAATGTCCTGGGGTGGAAGGATCGCTCCATGTGTGCTCAGGTCAGGGGCCCTCAAACTAAGGCCCGAGGGCCGGATACAGCCCTCCAAGGTCATTTACCCGGCCCTCGCTCAGGATCAATCTACTGAGTCTGAAGCGACTTGAAAGCAGACAGCAACAAAACCCTATCTCATCAGCCAAAAGCAGGCCCACACTTCCCATTGAAATACTAATAAGTTTATATTGGTTAAAATTGTTCTTCATTTTAATTATTGTATTTTTTAAAGTGGATTTTTTTTGCACTACAAATAAGATATATGCAGTGTGCATAGAAATTCATTCACGTTTTTTTTCATATTATAATCTGGCCCTCTGTTTAAAAAGTTTGAGGACCCCTGGCTTAGGTCTTAGGGTGCAAGAGAACAGGAGTTTTCTCTGACCCTTGCTCCGTGGAGGGGTTCCTCTGTGGGCAAATAAACCTATTCCATGTGGACTTTGGTCTCTTAATATGTGTCCTGAGCAGATCTCAGCTCTCTTGCTTCTGAATGATGGGCTACAATTTGCATGAGTTGATCTGTACTCTTATCAGTTTGGTACAGACTTCAGCATTGCCTGCAGGTGTTTTGGACTTGCAACTCCCACAATTCCTAACAGCCTACCGGCTGGGTTGTTATCAGTTTTCTGGGCTGTCTGGCCATGTTCCAGAAACATTTTTTCCCTGGTTCTTTGTGTGAGCAAAGCTGGGAATCGTGTTCAGGAAGAACACAGTTGTCACATTACATCAGGCATAGGCCAACTTCGGCATTCCCTCCAGGTGTTTCAGACATCAACTCCCACAATTCCTAACAGACCTCACAACCTCTAAGGATGCCTGCCATAGATGGAGGTGAAATGTCAGGAAAGAACGTTTCTGGAACATGGCCAGACAGCCCGGAAAACATGAGTAGGCTGTTAGGAATTGTGTGAGTTGAAGTCCAAAACACCTGGAGGGAATGCTGAAGTTGGCTCATGCCTGATGTAATGTGACAACTGTGCTCTTCCTGAACACAATTCCCAGCTTTGCTCACCCAAAGGACCAGGGAAAAGAAGAGTGGGAGGGTGGGACGACCCCCCCCCATTGCATTTGGAGGAGGGGGGGGATGTCTTTCTCTTGTTTTCTTTGCAGGCATTGGCATCCCTGGCTCTGATGTGCTGGTTGCAGCACCTCCAAACTGGCAGGCCCAGTTGTGTTCTTCAGCTGCTATCATATGTCCCCTCCATATATATGACTCATCCTTGGAGTGCTTGTGTTGTTTGTGTGTGCCAGATCAGCCTTTCCAAAGCAGATATTAACCCCGGCTGGTGTGCGGTGTGTGACCCTGCCCATACCAAGCCTTCTTCTTTCTTCCACAGGTGGCTGGCGGTGGAGGTGCTGACCCCTCCCGCAGGTGTGTACCGAGAGCGGGAGCTGCGCTAAATCAATGAAGGGGGGGCTGGGGAGGGACGACAGCAGGGTCCTTTTGGTCACACGTTTGGCTTGACGCGCCTTCCTCTTGGCACGTTTCTCTCTCTCGCCCTCCATTCGTGCCTCTACAAATTCTGCAGCACTGCTGGTCACAGCTGACCTCCAGCTGGAGTGCTCAAGGGCCAGGGCTTCCCAGTTCGCAGTGTCTATGCCAGAGTTTTTAAGGTTGGTTTTGAGTCTGTTTTTCAATCTCTTTTCCTGCCCACCAACATTCCATTTTCCGTCCTTGAGTTCAGAGTAGAGCAACTGCTTTGGGAGACGGTGGTTTGGCATCCGGACAACATGGCCGGTCCAGCGGAGTTGGTGGCGGAGGACCATCGCTTCAATGCTGGTGGTCTTTGCTTCTTCCAGCACGCTGACGTTTGTCCGCCTGTCTTCCCAAGAGATTTGCAGGATTTTCCAGAGGCAACGCTGATGGAATCGTTCCAGGAGTTGCATGTGACATCTGTAGACAGTCCACGTTTCGCAGGCGTAGAGCAGGGTTGGGACAATGGCTTTATAAACAAGCCCCTTGGTCTCCCTATGGATGTCCGAGTCCTCAAACACTCTCTGCTTCATTTGGAAAAATGCTGCACTTGCAGAGCTCAGGCGGTGTTGAATTTCAGTGTCAGTGTTGACGTCTGTAGACAGTCCACGTTTTGCAGGCATATGGCAGGGTTGGGAGGACAATGGCTTTATAAACAAGCTCCTTGGTCTCCCTATGGATGTCCCGGTCCTCAAACACTCTCTGCTTCATTCTGAAAAATGCTGCACTCGCAGAGCTCAGTGTCAGTGTTGACATCTGTAGACAGTCCATGTTTTGCAGGTGTATAGCAGGGTTGGGAGGACAATAGCTTTATAGACAAGCACCTTGGTCTCCCTATGGACGTCCTGGTCCTCAAACACTCTCTGCTTCATTCTGAAAAATGCTGCACTCGCAGAGCTCAGTGTCAGTGTTGACGTCTGTAGACAGTCCATGTTTTGCAGGTGTATAGCAGGGTTGGGAGGACAATAGCTTTATAGACAAGCACCTTGGTCTCCCTATGGACGTCCTGGTCCTCAAACACTCTCTGCTTCATTCTGAAAAAGTAACACCACTCTGTCCCACTTTGGCAACAAAATCCAGGGAGATGGCTGAGATCGCTGGGTATGTTTAGTTTAGAGAAGGCAGGGAAATTGCATGATAAGGATGTCGTCTGGAAGATGGACTCGGCTTGTTTTCTGCTGTTCCTCAGACTAGGAATCGCAAGGAAAGAGATACCCACAAGCCTTGAACAGCAAGAGCAGTTCAACCACAGAGTTCTATGATTCTATGATTTCCTCTGAGTCTTTAAACAGAGATTGGCACCGGACAAGAGGGTTTGGATTGATGAAATCCACGCGAGAGATTCCTTAGGAAGGAAAGGAAACCTGTGCCCAGAGGCGTGCGGATGAGTGGGCTTGAATAGTGGCAAACTATTGTGTTTGGGTTCCCCATGCTTTGTTTGAACGTAAAGAGATGAGTCTTAAAAGAGATGAGCGAAACAGTGAATGAGGCGGAGAGACATGTTGGTGAAGAAAGCGGGGAGCCTGAGGCGTGATGTGCACAGTCCACAAGCGGCAGGCGATCCAGCACAGCCGGGATGTGTCTCGTCTGTTGCTTTGTGATTATGGAAACCTCGTGGCCCAGATTTCTGGGTTGTAATGGGGCAGAGTGGGTCTGTCACACTGGGGTTGCGTCCTGCCTGTCACACGACCCCGGAGAAGAAAAGAGGCCTGGGAGCAGGGGGTGGAGGAGGGGGGTGACAAAAGGCAGGGGCAGCGAGAGGGAAATAGCCTTGGCTGTTTCCAATCAGAGTGGGGGGGGGGGGGGGGGGGGGGTGTCCCAGGAAGGAAGATGTGAATTTTGTAATACCATTTATATGACATTCTGCTTGCATATTTGTAGATTTTATTCTGTTTGGAAAGGCTTTTAATGTCAGCTGTTTTCAGTCTCCTTGTTGGAGAGAAAAGCAGGGTATACATACACATAATAGTAATAGACTAGCTGTATGTGCCACCGTTGCTGTGGCCAACCTTCCCTCCCTCTTTCTCTCTTTTCTTTCCCTCCTTCCCTCCCTCCTTCCTTCCTTCCTTTCCTCTCTCCCTCTTCCCTTCCTTCCTCCTTTGTCTTTCCCTTCTCCTTTCTTCCTTCTCTACCTCCTTCCTTCCTTTGCTTGTTCAGTAGACTCTCCTCTACAATTCCATTTTGGCGGGAAGCCTTAGCATTGAACGGTTGTGTTATTAAAGTGCGAAGTATGGAACCCTGTGCAGACGGTCGGTCAATGTGACTTAAGCAACGTATGTGTCAGGTACTGGCTTGTTCAGTAGACTCTCCTCTACAGTTCCATTTTTGTGGAAAGCCTTAGCATTGAACGGTTGTGTTATTAAAGTGGAAGTATGGAACCCTGCGCAGACGGTCGGTCAGTGTGACTTAAGCAACGTATGTGTCAGGTACTGGCTTGTTCAGTAGACTCTCCTCTACAGTTCCATTTTTGTGGAAAGCCTTAGCATTGAACGGTTGTGTTATTAAAGTGCGAAGTATGGAACCCTGCGCAGACGGTCGGTCAATGTGACTTAAGCAATGTGCAGTCATTGAATTCTTGACAGCAGAAGGTGTCACTCCAAAGGAGATGCATCAGAGAATGCATAAAGACATTACAACTTTTACTTTCAAATTATTAGAAAACAGGAGAATACATTCAAGATATGTTTCATTTAATTAATACTTAAAATAATAAAAATGGTAAAATTGTATATAGTAAGATTGCGAAATTTTTAGAGCAGCTAATAGTAAAATAAAAGGAGTTATAAAAATAAGGGAGAGCAACTATCCCAAACACTTTACACTTTACATATTCCTTGTAAAATTACCTAAATGCTGAAAATTCTCAATGGGTTTGCTTGTGAAATACAAAAATCAATGTTACTATGAGAGTTAGAGCAAAACCCAGTGTCAAGGTGAAGTCCAGTCAAAGATATATGGAGTAATCTCCAGTAGTTAATGTACTTTAACTCATCAGAGAATGCAAACTGTTTATGGTGATTGTGTTGATGTGAGTACTGTGCGTCGTTGGGTGAGTAAGCGTAAAGATGTTGAGGTGACACCTTCTGTTGTCAAGAATTCAATGATTGCACGTTACTTAAGTTGCATTGACTGACCATCTGCGCAGGTTCCATACTTTGCAATTTTAACAACACAACCGTTCAATGCTAAGTCTTCCAGCCAAAATGGAACTGTAGAGGAAAGTCTACTGAACAAGCCAGTACCTTCTGCATACCAGTACTGCTATCTGTTGAGTTACGAAGGTGGAGGCATTACTTTTCATTCAACCTCGTATGTTTGCAGTATGCTGTGTGTAGCAGAGTTGCTTTGTCCCAGTCTGGGTTGGTGCACATTGACTGCCTCGGTTGCTTCCTCTTGCTTGTATATTTTTCATGAAACGGGAGGGATGAGTGTGCGCCGGCCGGCAGAAGGAGCCGCTGTGGGCAAACCAGGTGTGATGGGGACCTTTAAAAAGAGCCTCTTCTCCAGAGACGGGTGCCCTTCTTGTCTGTCTTTGTCTCTTGGGCATTCTTCTTTCGCTGCCACTTTCTGTCCCGGAGTCACCTGATCATGCCAGAAGCTTCACAGGATAAGTTCTTACTTCGGATGAGACCAAAGGAGTCTCCGTTGCCTTCTTGAATTTGTCAGAAATGGTCCTTTCTGATTCTTACTATTGCAATACAGATAATAAAGTGGGAATTAGGTCTTAGTGAATATGCTTAAGGGTGGTGTATGCAGGTCACCTGGCATTGCCCCTCTCTATTATAGGTAAAGGTAAAGGTTTTCCCTTGATATTAAGTCTAGTTGTGTCTGACTCTGGGACTCTGGTGCTCATCTCCATTTCTAAGCCGAAGAGCCAGCATTGTCCATAGACACCTCCAAGGTTATGCGGCCAGCAGGACTGTATAGAGCACTGTTACCTTCTTGCCAGAGCGGTACCTATTGATCTACTCACATTTGCATGTTTTCAAACTGTTAGGTTGGCAGAAGTTGGGGCTGACAGCAGAAGCTCACCCCGCTCCCCAAATTCGAACCTGTGACCTTTCAGTCAACAAGTTCAGCAGCTCAGCAGTTTAACCCACTGCACCATTGGCTCCCCCTCTCTGTTTTAATAGTGATCTATTCAATATCCTTTTCCCCTAAAGTGAGAGGAGTTAAATCAAAAACAATGTTGACACAAAATGTACAGCATTAAAATGGGACAAATCTTATCACTAGCACCAAAAATAATGCAAAACGTATGATTATTACACTGTGTAACAAAATTGGAAAAATGTCCTGTTCCTGGCTTGAAAGTGTTATTTCCTGGTTCATTGTGCAGCCCTTACTTTGAAAGGAGTTGTTGTACCCCAGAAACTTTGTTGTTTTTCTAATTTTGATTGATAATGTTTTTAATCCTTCCATTCCCTAAAACCCAAAGATTTGTAATTTTCCTTCATGGAAATATGCCATTTTTAACCTTTTAATGTGCAGACCACGAAAACAAAGTTTGTGTAGCTTAATTAACTTTTTTGATTGAACCAATTAGGAAATGGCATTTATAACTCAGGAAGAAAAATTGTGTTAGAGTGTATTATATTATAATTATATAATACTATAATATAATACAATAATGTAATAACTATAATAATATAATAGGCTGTATGCAGGATGTCCCTCCCACTAAGACATCAGTGCATTAAACTTTTTCCATATTTTTATGATTGACCCAATTTGGAAATGGTATTAATAATGCAGGAATAACAACTGTGTTGCATAGCGTTCTCCTACAACTAGATGTATTATCTCATTAAAACCTAGCGTTTCCCCCAGATTTGTGTCTCCACATAGAAATCTGCTGCTGTGAATGTATATTCCCTAGAACCCAAGAATTTCAGAATGAATTGGGTGGGCCACCAAGCGCCTTGTTATTGCATATGGTCCCATCTGTTCCTTGATTTCCTACCTGTACTTAGACAGGAGTGGAGGCCACTGAGTTTGGAGGCCTAAGCCCGCCTTCCTGCGCGTGTGAGAGGGTGCTGTCAGGGGGAGAGGAAGGCCTTCCTTCCGGGCCAGCCTTTCTGAGCCTCTGGCGCTTGTGCCTTTTCTGTCTCCCCACCCAGATGAGTTTGACGCCTACATCATCGTGTCCTTCGTGAACGCCACCCTGGTCCTCTCCATCGGGGAGACGGTCGAGGAAGTGACGGACTCCGGGTTCCTGGGCACGACCCCCACGCTCTCCTGCTCCTTGCTGGGGGAGGACGCCTTGGTGCAGGTGAGGCTGGCCTTTCTCAGGGCGGGATCCCCTTTTCAGGTGCAGTTTATAAAGAGGAGTGTGTTGGGACTCAGCCTGTGTGTGAACCTGAGCCTGAATCTCTGATTGTATTGCCTAATGCTGATGGTAATGTTGATGTTAATGTTGATGGGACTAAGTTGGATAGTGATGCGGAAGTGATCAATGAGGACGAGGCTCAAGATGGAGACACTTTGGACAGGAAAAATCCTACAGGCTTTGATTTAGAGACTTCAAGGGAAAAGCCAAGTTCTCATGAGAAAGTTGCTGTCAGATCGAGATAAAGTTGCTGTCAGACCGAGCCAGAACCTCCCTGCGCTTCTGGCTTATCTCCAAACTGAGGTTGTTATCATTGACCCAACCAGGTGTCACGTTATCTTGCAAGCTCCTGGCCCGAGCTTGCAAGATAACGTGACACCAGGTCAGGTCAATGATAATAGCCACAGTTTGGAAATAAGCCAGAACCGCAGAGAGGCCCAATGTTTACGTAGGTCCGAGAGAACCCGACAAGTGAAACCAAAGATTACAGTTAGCTGGAATCAATTTCTGGGCTTTAAGAGTGGCCGTGAGGGGGATTTCCTCAGACCAAGCATTGTTTAGTATCAAGTACAAACCTCCTGGGATTTCCAGTTTCCAGTGATCTGGTCTCTAAGGGAATTTCTGGCTTCAAGTGAGAATTAGCAGGGGCTAAATCTGTTCATGGATTTCTATTGAGAGTATTCTGGGTTGTACTGCTTTGGATTTTCTGCAAGCTGTTTGCTGTTTCATTTTGACGTCTCTACCTTTGGACTTCAATCTATTTTATATTCTTCATTCAGTAAAAAGGATTGCATTTTTCCTAAACCAAGATGATGTGTATTAATGACAAGAGGGCCCTGTCTCCTGATCTGGAGTGTAACAGAGTGTAAGATCCAGGAGGGGAGGAGACACTGCAGAGGATAGAGCCAAAATATGAGAACAGTGATAGACATACTAGAATACGCTGAACAAGATCCAAGTAGAGAGATCGCGTTATTGTTTTTAGATGCTGAGAAAGCATTTGACAATGTGTGATGGGACTATATGTTTAAAGTATTGGATCACTTCGGAGTAGGTCAATATTTCAGAAAGGCAATAGGAGCTATTTATTCAAGGAAAAGAGCCAAATTAAAAATAAATGATCAAATGTCAAATTATATATAAATTCGGCCCTCCTTCCAGGTGTTTTGGACCAGCCAGTGGGCTGTTAGGTGTTTTGGACTCTGCCCAGGAGTCATAAACACCTGGGCGGAGGGCCGAAGTTGGGCCATGCCTGACGTAAACAGTACCAACTAGGTTGTTGTAGGTTTTTAGGACTGTCCAGAAGCATTCTCTCCTGATGATTCGCCTGCATCTATGGCAGGCATCCTCAGGCCCTTTCCTTTTCCCCCTCAGCCGCTTAAGCGGCTGAGGGGGAAAAGGAAGGGGCCTGAGGATGCCTGCCATAGATGCAGGCGAAACATCAGGAGAGAATGCTTCTAGAACATGGCCACACAGCCCAAAAAACCTACAACAACCAAGTGATTCCAGGCAGGACAGCCTGTGTTTGGTCCAGGGCACGTGCTGCTCAGCAAGTCACCCGTGATAATAATAAACAAGACGCGGGTTGCCGTGATGAGCCAAGAAGGCGCCGTTTGACTTGGGTGTCCCTTCAGGTTTACCCCGACGGCATCCGGCACATCAGAGCGGACAAACGCGTGAACGAATGGAAGACGCCCGGGAAGAAGACCATTGTCAAGTGTGCCGTAAACCAGAGGCAGGTGGTGATCGCTCTGACCGGAGGGGAGCTGGTCTACTTCGAGATGGACCCGGTATGTGCCACCGTTGTGCGCCTCTGTGGGTTGTGCCGGGAGAGAGACAGTGGGGCGGGCCCGCTTTTGTCCTTCTCGGTGGATGTGTCAGGCCTCACTTCAGAAGGGTGTTCCTCCTTAAATCTCTGGCCATTTCCTGAAGCAGGGCTTTGCTTTCCTTGGTAAAGTTTCTGGAGTGGAACCACTACTACATTCAAAGTCATGGCTGCACAATTAAACAGGAAGTCACACTTTCAAACCGGGAACAGAACGCTTTTCAAATCTTGTTACATCTATATATATAAATCTGTTAAGGGCATTCAACGGGACAGCAAAACGCGAAAAACCCTGGCCCAAAACACACCAAACTTGGCATGGACATACCTCAACCCACAAGGTATGCAGATAGCGATTCAAAATAAGGAAGAGGAAAAACATCGAAGGAAAGAAACAGAAGGAAACATGGAAGCAAAGAGTGAAGGAAGAAGGAAAGAGGTAGAGAAGGAAGAAAAGAGAGAAAGAGGAAAAGAAGAGGGATGGAAAGAAATGGGTAGAGAAAGAAGGAAGGAGATAAGGAAAGAAAAGGAAGGAAAGAGGAGCGAAGGAAGAAGAGAAAGAAAGAGAAAGAGGGGGGAAGGAAGGACAGACAAAAGGAAGAATGGAAACAAAAACCAAAGGAAGGAAGGAAGGAAAGAGGCAGAGAAGGAAGAAAGAGAAAGGGAAGGAAAAGAAAAAAGGAAGAAGGAAAGAGGAAGAGAAGGAAGGAAGGAGAGAAGGAAAGAAAAGGAAGGAAAGAGGAGCAAAGGAAGAAGAGAGAGAAAGAGAAAGAGGTGGGAAGGAAGGAAAGACAAAAGGAAGAATGGAAACAAAAACCACAGGAAGGAAGGAAGGAAAGAGGCAGAGAAGGAAGAAAGAGAAAGGGAAGGAAAAGAAAAAAGGAAGAAGGAAAGAGGAAGAGAAGGAAGGAAGGAGAGAAGGAAAGAAAAGGAAGGAAAGAGGAGCAAAGGAAGAAGAGAAAGAAAGAGAAAGAGGGGGAAGGAAGGAAGACAAAAGGAAGAATGGAAACAAAAACCACAGGAAGGAAGAAAGGAAAGAGGAAGAGAAGGAAGAAAGAGAAAGGGAAGGAAAAGAAAAAAGGAAGAAGGAAAGAGGAAGAGAGAAGGAAGGAGAGAAGGAAAGGAAAAGGAAAAAGGAGAGAAAGAGGGAGGAAAAGAAAAGAGGGGGGGAAGGAAGGAAAGAAAAAAGGAAGAATC
>NW_026847993.1:1964026-2006170 GCF_025583915.1 Anolis sagrei ordinatus | reverse complement strand
AAGGAAAAGAAAAAAGGAAGAAGGAAAGAGGAAGAGAAGGAAGGAAGGAGAGAAGGAAAGAAGAAAGGGGAATGAGGGAGAGAAGGAGAGAAAGAGGGAGGTAAGGTGGGCCACAGCAAGGAAGGAAGGAAGGAAGGAAGGAAGGAAAGAGGCAGAGAAGGAAGAAAGAGAAAGGGAAGGAAAAGAAAAAAGGAAGAAGGAAAGAGGAAGAGAAGGAAGGAAGGAGAGAAGGAAAGAAAAGGAAGGAAAGAGGAGCAAAGGAAGAAGAGAGAGAAAGAGAAAGAGGGGGGAAGGAAGGAAAGACAAAAGGAAGAATGGAAACAAAAACCACAGGAAGGAAGGAAGGAAAGAGGCAGAGAAGGAAGAAAGAGAAAGGGAAGGAAAAGAAAAAAGGAAAGAGGAAGAGAAGGAAGGAAGGAGAGAAGGAAAGAAGAAAAGGGAATGAGGGAAAGAAGGGGCCACAGCAACGCGTGGCAGGGAAAGCTAGTAGCATTATATATTTGTGTTAATCCTGTCCTTTGGATGCACGCAAAATAGAATTTGGATTACGAATCCCAGTAGGTTAGATTTGGGTTCTGTCTTCCGTGAGAATTATTATTACTGTATATACTCGAGTATAAGCTTATTTTTCAGCCCCRTTTTTAGGCTGAAAAAAATCCCCTCKGCTTATACTCGAGTCAACGTTATTTATTATTTTACTCTATTAGTATTATTACATTTACATTATTTTATTCTATTATTGCTTTTATTACATTTATTATTTTATTATTATTACATTTACATTATTTTACTATATTATTATATTGGTTGCATTTATTATTTTACTCTATTAGTATTATTACATTTACATTATTTTATTCTYTTATTYCWTTTATTACATTTATTATTTTACTCTATTAGTATTATTACATRTACATTATTTTACTATATTATTATATTGGTTGCATTTATTATTTTACTCTATTAGTATTATTACATTTACATTATTTTATTCTATTATTGCTTTTATTACATTTATTATTTTACTCTATTAMTATTACATCTACATTATTTTACTATATTATTATATTGGTTGCATTTATTATTTTACTCTATTATTGTTATTATTACATTTATTACTTTATTATTATTATTACTATTATTAAATTTCRATTATTTACTCTATTATTTTATTTATTACATGTTATTATATTTATTATTTTATTCGATCATAATAGGTAATAGGTAAGCACATTTACATTGAAGGAGGTCAGAATAATGGTTGAATCAGAGTTGGGCAGTCTTATCTTAAATGACAGTTTTGTGTAAATACTCAAAAACATTTAACCTACTGACGATTACCAGTAGCAGCGACATTTCTCACCCTCGGCTTAGACTCGAGCCAATACGTTTTCCCAGTTTTTTGTGGTAAAATTAGGTCCCTCGGCTTATATTCAGGTCGGCTTATACTCGAGTATATATGGTATTATTATTATTATTATTATTATTATTATTATTATTATTTTATTGGTATACATACACACATATATGTATGTATAGTTAGCTAGTTTGCTGCTGTTATTATTATTATTATTACTATTATTATTATTATTGTTTTACTGACACAAAGTTTCTGGAGTAGAACAACTAATTTCAGAGTCAGGACCGCACCATGAAACAGGAAATCCCACTTTCCAACCAGGAACAGAAATGTTTTTCAAATGTTGTTGCATAGTGTAATGGTTCTTCCAAGGCCAGAACGACAACTCTGGCCTTCTGACCCCCTTTGATTTGCCTTTTCCGCCGCAGTCCGGGCAGCTGAACGAATACACGGAGAGGAAGGAGATGTCGGCGGACGTGGTCTGCATGAGCCTGGCCAACGTTCCCCCCGGAGAGCAGCGCTCCCGGTTCCTGGCGGTGGGTTTGGTGGACAACACCGTGCGCATCATTTCCCTCGACCCCTCCGTAAGTACCGGGCACCACTTTATAATAATTATAATAATTTCTGCTAGGCTGTTAGGAATTGTGGGAGTTGAAGTCCAAAACACCTGGAGGGAGGGGCTAAGTTGGCCCATGCATGCTCTAAGGACATTCCTCCATGTTTGGTCTCCTTATAAAGACAAAAGCAGGGTGTAAACAAACATAATAATAATACTGTGATGCGGTTTCTCCCCTTCCCTTGCAGGACTGCCTTCAGCCCTTGAGTATGCAGGCCCTCCCTGCACAACCGGAGTCGCTGTGCATTGTGGAAATGGGGGGCGCGGAGAAGCAAGACGAGCTCGGGGAGAGGGGCTCCATCGGCTTCCTCTACCTGAACATCGGCTTGCAGGTGAGGGCCCGTGGCCTTCCTCCTTCTTCTTGGGGCTCATAGTATTGGGGGTCGGGGAGCAAAGGTGGGTCAGCATTCTCGAACTCACCTATTCTTCTTTTTGCCACCCTCAGAACGGTGTGCTGCTCCGGACGGTCCTTGACCCGGTCACGGGAGACCTCTCCGACACACGGACCAGGTACCTCGGTTCGCGCCCCGTGAAGCTCTTCCGCGTCCGGATGCAAGGCCAGGAAGCAGTGAGTGGGCAGCCGGGAGATCTGGGGTGGCAGCGAAGGGGGCATTGGGGAAGGGGTCTCCTACGTGGACCATTGGGGTGAGCCTCTTTCCCTCTCCCTCAGGTGCTGGCCATGTCCAGCCGCTCGTGGCTGAGCTACTCCTACCAGTCGCGCTTCCACTTGACCCCGCTTTCGTACGAAACGCTGGAGTTTGCCTCTGGCTTTGCCTCAGAACAGTGCCCAGAGGGCATCGTGGCCATCTCCACAAACACCCTCAGGTTGGTATGGAGGAAGGAAGGGCCGGGGAGGGAAGCGGAAGGGACAGACACTGTTGTTGTTGTTGTTGTTGTTGTTATTATTATATGTATTATCGAAGGCTTTCATGGCCAGAATCACTGTGTTGTTGTTGTTGTTATTATTATTATTATTATTATTATTGCTGTTGTTATATATATTGTTGAAGTTTTTCATTGCCGGAATTACTGCAGTGTTGTTGTTGTTGCTGCTGCTGCTTTTGCTGCTGCTATTATATGTATTGTTGAAGTGTTTCATGGCCAGAATTACTGGAGTGTTGTTGTTGCTGCTGTTGCTGCTTCTGCTATTGTTGTTATTATATAGTTGACGTGTTTCATGAGCAGAATCACTGCAGTGTTGTTGTTGCTGCTGCTGCTGTAATAATAATAATAATAATAATAATAATAATATGTATTGTTGAAGGCTTTCATGGCCAGAATCACTACAGTGTTGTTGCTGCAGCTATTATTATTATTATTATTATTATTATTATTATTATTTGTATTTGTATTTGTATTTGTATTTGTATTTGTATTGTTGAAGGCTTTCACGGGCAGAATCACTGCATTATTGTTATTGTTATATATATTGAAGTGTTTCATGGACAGAATCACTGCAGTGTTGTTGTTGCTGTTGTTGTTGTTATTATTATTATTATATTGAAGCGTTTCATGGACAGAATCACTGCAGTGTTGTTGCTGCTACTGCTGTTGTTGTTTTTATTATTATTATTTTACTGACACAAAAACACAGTATGTCACAGCAAACGAGATCTATATGCTGGTTTTTCTATCACAAAATCACAAATTGAACACTTCCCAAGCACCTAGGACTGTATGATGTATTATTATTATTATTATTATTATTATTATTATTAATAATAATAATAATAATAATAATGTCTTGTCGAAGGCTTCCATGGCCAGAATCACGGCAGTATTTTTGTGTGGTTTCTGAGCTGTATGGCCAATGTTTTCTAGCAGCATTTTCTCCTAACATTTCACCTGCATTTATGGCAACTCACCTTCAGAGGATTTGATGGAATGCCCAGCACAGGAGAAAGAACCACAGGTATATATAGACTCCACTTGCTTTACCACTATCAGACAGAAGACACAAGCCACAGATGCAGGCAGAATGTCAGGAGAAATTGCTGCTAGAATACATTGTCCACACAGCCTGGAAACCACACAACACCCCGATTATTGTTGAATGTTGTTACCCACCTCTCCTTATGGCTCGAGGCGGGACACAACCTTAGTCTGGAGCTCCCTCTGACATTATTGCGGGAAAGGGGCTGTGACAACTTGGAAAGTTTTCCATGCATTTTCAGTCCAAGGCATTATGTCCTGCATGGGCAAACTTTGGCCCTCCTTCAGGTGTTTTGGAGTTTGACTCCCACAATCCCCTCCTTCGCCTGCTTTTAGGAATTGTGAGAGTTGAAGTCCCAAACACCTGGAGGGAGGACCACAGTTTGCCCATGCCTGCATTCTGTGAGCTCAGAGTTGAGTGGCTGGATCAGGCCTGGTCTTTGGCCGCGTCCAGCCTGATTGTGGCCTTGTTTTGGCCCCCAGGATCTTGGCGCTGGAGAAGCTGGGCGCCGTCTTCAACCAGGTGGCCTTCCCGCTGCAGTACACCCCCCGGAAGTTTGTCATCCACCCCGAGAGCAACAACCTGATCATCATCGAGACCGACCACAACGCCTACACGGAGGCCACCAAGGCCCAGCGGAAGCAGCAGATGGCCGAGGTCAGTGTGCGGCCTTCTCAGGATCTCACCTCCGTGATGTGTGTATATATGTGAGGCTGAAAGGCATTTGCAACGTTCCAGGAAATGGTGGAAGCCGCAGGGGAAGACGAGCGGGAGTTGGCGGCGGAGATGGCGGCCGCTTTCCTGAACGAGAACCTGCCGGAGTCCATCTTTGGCGCCCCGAAGGCTGGGAACGGGCAGTGGGCCTCGGTCGTGAGGGTCATGAACCCCATCCAGGGCAACACGCTGGACCTGGTGCAGCTGGAGCAGAACGAAGCCGCCTTCAGGTAAGGCTGGGGCAAGGAAGGCCAGGCCAGGCTGTGGGGATGGATCTTAGTCTGTGGCTGTGCCGGGTGAATGGGAGGGTTTGGCCGGTGCCCAACCAGGGAAAGAAGGAAGTCCTCTTCTGCATCCTTCCCTCCAAGGTTTCTCTCCTTCCTTCCTTCCTTCCTTCCTTCCTTCCTTCCTTCCTTCCTTCCTTCTTTCCATTCCATGGCTCTGAATGGATGTCGTCTTATGTAAGAGCCTCCTCCACCTGTCAGGGGTCTCTGCTACTTTAACACAGCCCTGGAAGCTGGTGTTGACCTATAAAACCCTATACGGCTCCAGTGCAGCGTATCTGTCCGAACGTATCTCCTCCTACATCCCACCTCGGAGCTTAAGATCTTCTGGGGAGGCCCTGCTCTCGGCCCCGCCTTTGTCTCAAACATGCTTGGCGGGGACGAGGGACAGGGCCTTCTCGGTGGTAGCCCCCCGCCTGTGGAATTCGCTTCCCAGGGAAATTAGGTCATCCCTCCTCACCTTCAGAAAGAAGGCAAAATTGTGGTTGTGGGACCAGGCCTTTGGGCAATTAGGTTAAAGGACAATGGATAATATTTGACTATGGCTTTGGATAAGTGAAGCGGAGTTATCATCAGTATATGGCTAGATAAATAGCCACCAGACTGGCAATAGCTAAATGGATCGTAAGTATACCGTTGAATTTTTATTTTAATGTTCATGGTTTTAATTGCTATTTTTGCTATTGTATTTTATGATGCGGCATTGAATTGTTGCCAATTGGAAGCCAATTGGAAGCGGCCCTTGAGAAGGGCGGGGTAAAAATGTTTGAAATAAAATAAATAAATATTTGCACACACCTGCTAGAGTTCAAGCTGCCCTCCGTGTAGTTGTGGCAGGAACACAAGACACACAGGCTCCAGGTGCTCGTTCCAAAACACAGGAAAGCTTTATATCTTCAGTTGCATGGCATGCAAAGTATTTACAGCAACCACACTCCAACCACCAAACTCCACTCTCCAACCAAACTCTCCAACACAAGTATTTTCAGCAACACACAGCTCTCTCCACACCCCAGCTACCAAACTCTCCAACACAAGCACATGGGAAGGTACTTCTCTTTTCTACTCTCCCACATTGCACCAGCAACCTTCCTAACAGCACACAACCCCAAAAGGCTCAGCACATTTCCATGTGAGGCCTCAGTGTCTGCTTCCCCTTGCCACCCAAGATTCCAGTGTGTCTGCAGACTCGGGTGCCACCTTCTGCCCCCCAAAAAGACCCCCTTTGATGCCCTTCTCCCTCCCTCCTTCCCTCCTCCTTCCCAGTGTGGCGGTCTGCCGCTTTGCCAACGCTGGGGACGACTGGCACGTGCTGGTGGGGGTGGCCAAGGACCTCATCCTCAACCCGCGCTCCGTGGCCGGGGGCTTCGTCTACACCTACAAGCTGGTCAACAACGGGGAGAAGCTGGAGTTCATGCACAAGGTGAGTCCAGGAAAGGCTGCTTCCTCCTTGTGACAGCAAGATCTAGCCCGAGCATGGGCACACTTGGGCCCTCCCTCCAGGTACCGGCTGTTAGGAATTGTGGGAGTTGAAGTCCAAAACACCTGGAGGGAGGGCCCAAGTGTGCCCAGGCCTAATCTCCCCTTTGTAGGCTGCTTTTCCTTTTTATTGCTTTGCCACTTGGTGTAAAACAGAGGAGTAGCAGAAAGGGTGACGTCTCCATGGAGAAAGGGGCCTTCCCTCTCCGGCCTGGGCCAACTTCAGGGTATTTTGGACTTCAACTCCCACAATTCCTAAGAGCCGGAGCACTAAATTTCACTGTGCAGATCCATACTGTGTTTGATAAATAAATTAACAAAGCAAGGTACTTCACGTGTCTCTCTCCAGCAATGGGGCGCATTTTCTGCACGCATTGTGTCTCCTGGTATTTTGCTTCCCAGGGAACAATAGAGTCTATCGTTTGTGTTTGTAAGACTGTAGGTTTTATATAGCAATATTAAATGATCACTCACAAGCCGGTTTTGCTTTGAAATGAATATATTGCTTGTATCTCTGCAGCAAAGAAAGACACTACTGACTTTTTCCCACCACCACTTCCTTTTAGACACCTTTCCTGCCCATCTCCCCCTCTTCTCAGTTTCCTTATTAGAACAGGCTCACCTGCTTTTACAGAGCTGAGTCATGGCATCCATGTCACCCTTTCAGTGCTTGATTCACAACTTTGTAATTAAAAATAGCGAGTTAATTTTTAATACTCATGTCAGCCAGCTCCTTCTCCCTCAAGCCTGGCATTTGCGGGCCAGGTTTGATGGCTTGCGCGTTCTGTCTGGAGGAGGGGGCTTCTGACGGGTGTCTCTGTGTGTGCCCCCCTCATCTTGCCCCTCTTTTGGCCCAGACCCCCGTGGAGGAGGTGCCCGCTGCCATCGCTCCCTTCCAGGGCCGGATCCTGATTGGTGTCGGGAAGCTCCTGCGGGTCTATGACCTGGGCAAGAAGAAGCTGCTCCGGAAGTGCGAGAACAAGGTATTGGCCGCGGAAGGCAGGGCGGGAGAGTCCCCCGTTGCCCTCCCGTCCCTGCCTGAGCTGACGGTGCCCCTCTTTCTTTCTTCCTTTCCTTTCCCCCTTTCTGGGATCGTTGCGCCGGCAGCACATTGCCAACTACATCTGTGGGATCCAGACCATCGGGCACCGGGTGATTGTGTCGGACGTGCAGGAGAGCTTCATCTGGGTGCGCTACAAGCGGAACGAGAACCAGCTCATCATCTTTGCGGACGACACCCACCCGCGATGGGTCACCACCGCCTGCCTCCTGGACTACGACACGGTGGCCGGCGCAGACAAGTTCGGAAACATCTGCGTGGTGAGTCCCGGAGGGAGCTTGCCCGAGGGGAGACACTCTGCTCCGAGGAGACCCTTGGGACCGCCCACCCGCTGCCCATTGCGGGGATGACGTCCTGCCTGGAAAGGGCCTTCTCAGCTCTGGCTCTCTGGTGGCATCTTCTTCACCATGGCGTTGGCCCACAGATCAACCACAGGGGCCTTGGTGTTGATGCGGATCTGTGGGTCAGCACCAAGGGCCCTGCAGGGAGGGAGGGAGGGAGGGAGCCCCGTTCACCCTCCGGCCTTTTCCCTCCAGGTGAGGCTGCCCCCAAACACCAACGACGAGGTGGACGAGGACCCGACGGGCAACAAGGCTCTCTGGGACCGTGGGCTGCTCAACGGCGCCTCTCAGAAGGTAGCGTGGCATCAAGGGTTTTGTCTTGGGGGGCCCACAAATGGCCCAAACACGTGCACTTCAGGGTTGAGATCCCAGAACTAGCTTGGAAACTGTTGCAGCAATTTCACTTTGAAAGGATCTAGAACCATACAATTTGATGAGACCTCCAAGGGCCATCCAGTCCAACCCTCTCCTTTCTGCCAGGCAGGAAAGGCACAATCAAAGCTCATCCTGCCCTGATTAATACTAATTATAATAACAATAGTGTGTTATGTGTTTTTCCAGGCTGCATGGCCAATGTGTTCTAGCAGCATTTTCTCCTGCCGTTTTGCCTGCATCTGTGGCTGGCATCTGCAGAGGATGTGAAAAGACTTGACAAAACAATACTAATAATACTAATAAGAATCATAGACTCACCCAGTCCGACCCCCTTCTCCCAGGCAGGAAAAGCATAATCAAAGCACTCCAACAGATGGCCATCCTGCCCCTGCTTAATAATTATTATAATATCAATAGTGTGCTATGTATTTTTTCTGGGCTGCATGGCCAATGTGTTCCAGTAGCATTTTCTCCTGACATTTCGCCTGCATCTGTGGCTGGCATCTGCAGAGGATCTGAAGAGACTTTGACAAAAAAAATACTAATAATACAAATCCTAATAAGAATCATAGACTCACCCAGTTCGACCCCCTTTTGCCAGGCAGGAAAAGCACAATCAAAGCACCCCGACAGATGGCCATCCTGCCCCTGCTTAATAATAATTATAATAATAGGGTGTTGTGTGTTTTCCAGGCTGCATGGCCAATTTTTTTCCTGACGTTTCACCTGCATCTGTGGCTGGCATCTGCAGAGGATCTGAAAAGACTGACAATACTAATACTAATAATACTAATAAGAATAAATAATAGAATCATCCAGTCAGACTCCCTTCTGCCAGGCAGGGAAAGCACAATCAAAGCACCCCTGACAGATGGCCCTCTAGCTTCTGTTTAAAAGGCTCCAAGGAGGGAGCTTCCACCAGACTCTGAGGCAGAGAGTTCCACTGCTGAACAGCTCTTCTTATGCCAGGAAGTTCAGTGGAATCTCCTTTCTTTTCCTGCCCTTTGAACCCATGGCTGCATTGAGTCCCATTCTCCAGGGGAGCAGAACGGAAGCCCCGCTCCCTCTTCCTTGGGCCTCCCTTCCGATATTCACTCACGGCTCCTCTTGCGCTTGGAGAGTGCTGCTCTGTGGGGCGATCCCGGCGGCCTCCTTGACGTGTGCTCCCTCCCTTCCAGGCGGAGGTGATCATGAATTACCACGTGGGGGAGACGGTGCTGTCCCTGCAGAAGACCACCCTGATCCCCGGAGGCTCCGAGTCCCTGGTCTACACCACCCTCTCGGGGGGCATCGGCATCCTCGTCCCCTTCACGTCCCACGAGGTGAGAGGCCCCCCCGCCATGGGCTGCCCAGCAGGGGTGGGGGAACCATCTGTGGGGAAACGGGCCTTCTCCCAGAAGGAAGGCATCCGCTTCCTTTTGGGAGAAATAGCTTTGGCCCCGGAGTGGCCAAAAGGGTTGCCCAGACATGTGCTGAAACCGCCTCCTTTTCAGGGGAGATGAGAAAGAACACTGTGGAACTGTTAATGTAAGATTAATGTAATGTGAATGTTTAAATGGAATTTTGTGTAATGCCTGGGAATGTGACCTGATTGCTTTAGCGAGGAGTGTATTGGCACTATAAGGGTTAATCAGTCAAGGCTGTAATTAATTGTGAAGATGTGACCCTCAGCGTGCCTGGAAAGCGTAGGGAGGATCCAGAGATAAGGTTTCGTTTGTCCTTCGGTGGTTTTGTCTTGTTTTTGTTGTGTTTGGTTGGGTGTCAATGCGAGTGTGTGCTGTATATTTGCTCTACTCAGTAAAGCTACCAGGGAGTGTATTGACTCTGAAAGGGTTAATCAGTCAAGCCTCTAATGAACTGTGAAGATGTGACCCTGAGTGTGTCTGGAATATGTAGGGAGGATCCAGAGATAAGGTTTCCTTCGTCCTTCTTACTCGAGTGTGTCTTTTGTCTTCTTCCTGTCTGTTTGGTTGGATGGATGTGTGGTGTAGATTTGCTCTACTCAGTTGTTCTCCTGCAGAAGCATTGTTGTTTTTGTGGCTGCCACAAACTGGGCGGAATGGGTGGAGACTTGAGGATGAGGGATTCCTTCAGAATGTGCTGAGGGAGGTCCCACCTTTCCCCATGTTTTGAATAATAAAGCGAATTTGGCAATGCCAGTCGTAGTGAGTGTGTGATTTTAATTAATTTTCTATGTATTTGATTTTACATTGTTGTATTGATATTATGGCATTGAATTGTTGCCCCTGTTAGCCGCCCTGAGACCCCCCCCCCCATGGGTGTGGGTGTGAGAAAGGCGGGGTAGAAATGATGTAAATAAATAAATAGTGTTGCATAGCGTAATCCAGTGAAGGCAACGCCTTGGCTTTGTCTCCTTTCAGGACCACGACTTCTTCCAGCACGTGGAGATGCACCTGCGGTCGGAGCACCCCCCTCTGTGCGGCCGGGACCACCTCAGCTTCCGCTCCTACTACTTCCCCGTCAAGGTAGGCCACCTCACCTGCTCCCGGCCTTGATCTCCTCAGTTGGTCAGAGCAGGCACCAGGACAGGTCCTCTTGGAGATTAGTTGCTGCGTCAGAGCGCATTGGGGGTAACCTGCAGTTGGACCAATTGCCCCACCCCCCAAACCCACCCACAGGAGCCTTGGCTTTACACCCGAGGTCCAAATCTGGGCTGCTCCCCTCCTGACTTCCTAACCCCGTGATGGTGAACCTATGACACGCGTGTCAGCACTGACACGCATGGCTATTTTTGATGACACACAGACACATGCGGCCACATACAGAGAAGTCCACCTTATAAGAGCCAATTTAATTCCATCCTTAAATTTGCAAAAGGCTCTACAAATTTAACATCTGCACGTTTGAGCATCGTTCACTCCAGAACTCAGCATGGATTATGCTTTTTTCTTATTTAAACTATAAACATTGCAGAATTATGGGTTTTTTTCTCGAAGTGACACTCTACCCAAGTTATGCTCAGGTTTTTGGCAAATTTGGACACACCAAGCTCAAAAGATTGCCATCACTGTCCTAGCCCATGATGGCCTCGGCCTTTCTGCCCTGCGAGTGTCCAAACCACAACACAACCTCACCCTACAATTCCCAGGATTCCAGATTGGTGAAAGCAGTGGTTCTCAGCCTGTGGGTCCCACATGTTTTGGCCTTCAACTCCCAGAAATCTTACCATCTGGTAAACCGGATGGAACTGGACATTGCTTGACCATAAGGAGACGCCAATGATGATGTTTTTCTTGCTGTTGTGGTTTATGTAATTGCAATGTTTTCATTGTTTTATGATACTATGTATACTGTTTTGTTGGAAACTGCCTTGAGTCGCCGATAGGCTGAGAAAGGCAGGATACAAATACAGCAAATAAATAAATAAACTGGCTGGGATTTCTGGGAGTTGTAGACCAAAACACCGAGGGGGGGGGACCCACAGGTTGAGAACCACGGGGTTAAAGCGATGTCAGACTGCTGTGTTGGCATGAGTCCAATGTGCTATTGAATGTAACGGCCACCTTGAAACCAGAGCGGCTCTACAGTGCCACCTGTGCAGAGGCAGACTTGGGCCTTCCCTCCAGGGGTTTTGAACTTCAAAATGTTTATTACTATAATACATAGAATCATAGAATCAAAGAGTTGGAAGAGACCTCATGGGCCATCCAGTCCAACCCCATTCTGCCAAGAAGCAGGAATATTGCATTCAAATCACCCCCTGACAGATGGCCATCCAGCCTCTGTTTAAAAGCTTCCAAAGAAGGAGCCTCCACCACACTCCGGGGCAGAGAGTTCCACTGCTGAACGGCTCTCACAGTCAGGAAGTTCTTCCTCATGTTCAGATGGAATCTCCTCTTGTAGTTTGAAGCCATTGTTCCGCGTCCTAGTCTCCAAGGAAGCAGAAAACAAGCTTTCTCCCTCCTCCCTGTGGCTTCCTTTCACATATTTATACATGGCTATCATATCTCCTCTCAGCCTTCTCTTCTTCAGGCTAAACATGCCCAGCTCCTTAAGCCGCTCCTCATAGGGCTTGTTCTCCAGACCCTTGATCATTTTAGTCGCCCTCCTCTGGACACATTCCAGTTTAGAGTCAATATCTCTCTTCAATTGTGGTGCCCAGAATTGGACACAGTATTCCAGGTGTGGTCTGTTCAAGGCAGAAGAGTGCATGAGGAGCAGGACTTCCCTGGATCTAACCCAGGGGTCCTCCAACTTTGTAAACAGAGGGCCAGGTCACAGCCCCTCAAACTGCTGCTGGGGGGCCGGATTATAATTCGAAAAAAATAATGAATGAATGCACACTGCACATCTCTTATTTGTAGTGCAAAAAAAAAAAACCCAATAAAATAATTAAAATGATGAACAATTTTAACACATATAAACTTAATAATATTTCAATGGAAAGTGTGGGCCTGCTTTTGGCTGATAAGATGAGATTGCTGTTGTTGTTGTTGTGTGCTTTCAAGTAGTTTCATACTTGGGTCGGCCCAGAGTAAAATGACTTTGGAGGGCTGCATCTGGCCCCCGGGCCTTAGTTTGAGGACCCCTGATCTAAACACTAGGTCCTCTTGTGATGCAGACCAAAACTCCCATGGATTTTTTAGCCTGCTGCATCACATTCCGGCCTGTGTTAACTTGTGTCCACAAGGAACTCTGATGATTCTTTAGAACATGTGGGAGTGCAGTCCAAACACCTGGAGGGGGGCCCAAGTTGGCCATGCCTGCTGTAATCCCCCCCCCCCATTCCCAAGAACAGCCCCTTTTCAGGCTGCAGTGCCGCTCCGTATTATTTCTTTCCTTTCTCCTGCCAGAACGTCATTGACGGAGACCTGTGTGAGCAGTTCAACTCCATGGAGCCCAACAAGCAGAAGAACGTCTCGGAGGAGCTGGACCGGACCCCTCCCGAGGTCTCCAAGAAGCTGGAGGACATCCGCACCCGCTACGCCTTCTGAGCAGGGGGGGCCCTTCGCAGGGCTGCTGCGGCCAGGACTGGCCCTCCTTACGCGTGGGGGGGGAGCACCGGCCCCCATCCCTTTAGTCCCCACGCTCGTCCTGAGTGTCCCTTGTGTGCCCGGTTCCGGAACCTTGCTCCTTTCAAGGATCCTTGGGGCTTGGAAAGGCGGCATCCTCATCCCTTTGGCAGCCCCTTGGCTGCCCTGCCTGGAGAGAGGAGGGTCTGTGCACACCCCATGCGCTCCTCCTGAGACTGCTGTGAGTGAGGAAGGGGTGACCGGGGCCCAGAAGTGTTGGAAGGCCCCCATCCAGGGCCTGGGTTGTTTTTTTTACCTTTGTTGTAAATACTGTGTAGTCCCTCCTGAGTCTTGACCAGCTGTAGAGGCCGCCTGGTCCCAAGGCACGGCTGGGTTTTTCATGTCAGAGAAGAAAGAGGGCTTCCGCATTAAAGTTTGGCCAGCAACGCTGCTCAGCTGACCCCCCATTCCTCAATTATAACCCCACAGGCAGGGATGGGGGGCTCCAGGGCAACCGGGGAGGGGTGTGTGGGAGCAAGGAGGGATGGAGGGGGGGCACAGAGGCTGGCCAGGGACCCCTCCCTTTCCCTTGGACCACAAAGCACCTACGGCCGGCCGGCCACCTCTCCGTTCCACTTGGGTCTTGGCCTCTTCTTCTTCTCGCAGGATGTCTTTCCGTGTCCTTCCTGGCTCGGCTTTTCTTTCCTGAGTCAGTCCTCTCCCTCCCTCCCTCCCTCCCAGTGGTTCTCAACCTTTGGCCCTCTAGCTCTTTTGGACTTCAGCTCCCAGAATTCCTGGGAGCTGGGAGTCCTAAACACCTGAAGGACCAAAAGGTTGGGAACCACTGCTCTCCCATCTCCCCAGCCTCCCTCCCCTTTGCATCCCTCCCTCCTCTCTTTGCTCCTTCCCCATCGTGGTCTCTGTGAATTGCACATATGGTATTTACTGCACAGACAGTTCAGAATCTTCTAGGAAACTTATTAGACACTTTTAGGTGGTAGCCCCGCCCACTTCCCCCCTTTTTTGGTCGTGTCAGGAGCAACTTGAGAAACTGCAAGTTGCTTCTGGTGTGAGATAATTGGCCGTCTGCAAGGACGTTGCCCAGGGGACGCCTGGATGATTTGATGTTTTTATCATCCTTGTGGGAGGCTTCTCTCATGTCCCCGCATGAGGAGCTGGAGCTGATAGAGGGAGCTCATCCCTGTGCCACCGGGGGCTCCTTTTCTGCTGCTAAAGGGATTTAACCCACTGCACCACGGGGGGCTCCTTGTGTGTGTGTGTACACACACACACATACACACAGCCAGTGGGAGGGGCTACTGCCTCAGTTCCTTTCATCTGCCGCCATTGCAACATTTTCTTCATCTTTGACTACCGTTTCTGGACTCTGTGAATTTTTACTATTTACTGTCTAATAAGTTTTCTAGAAGATATATTTTTGTTTTTTGTCGTGTCAGGAGTGACTTGAGAAACTGCAAGTCGCTTTTGGTGTGAGAGAATTGGCCGTCTGCAAGGACGTTGCCCAGGGGACGCCTGGATGATTTGATGTTTTTATCATCCTTGTGGGAGGCTTCTCTCATGTCCCCGCATGAGGAGCTGGAGCTGATAGAGGGAGCTCATCCGCCTCTCCCCGGATTTGAACCTGCAACCTATCAGTTTTCAGTCCTGCCAGCACAGGGATTTAACCCACTGCACCACTGGGGGCTCCCTGAGTGTGTGTGTGTGTGTATATATATATATACACATACATACATACATACATATATACGTACAGCCAATGGGAGGGGCTACTGCCTCAGTTCCTTTCATCCTCTGCCATTGCAACATTTTCTTCCATCTTTGACTAGTGTTTCTGGACTGTGTGAATTTTTACTATTGACTGTCTAATAAGTTTTCTAGAAGATTCTGAACTGTATAATATCATATGTGCGAATTCAGAGGTGACCACTCGGGGAGCTACGGTTACAGGTAAGCAACCTATCTTTCTCTTCCTCCCTCCTCCCTTGCTGCTTTGCACCCCTCCCTTCCTCTTCCACCCTTCCCTCTTTCCCTCTGGGCGCAGATTCCTCGTGTGGACGGAGGGCTGCAGGAAGCGGGCCCTTGTGAACAAACCAGCAGTCCTTTCCTTTGTGTTCTTTGTCTCTTTTGCAGAAGGCTCTTGTTCCCGTTCTCTTTGGAAAGCGAAGAGCCCCGAGAGGAAGGCCTGCTTGCCTCAGTGTTCTGGGCCGCGTTCCCTGGGAAGGGGGAAAAGAGCCCAGACAATGGCCAGATTTTGGGATCCCTCCGTTCTTTCCCTCGTGAATAGATGTGTCACTCATTTCGTGGACTCTGGCGCCATCGTTTTGATGAAGCCCTGGCCCAGGAATGAGGAGCAAGGGCGTCTTCCAAGAGGGTTTCCTGGCTGCCACCAAAAGCCCTTTCTCCTTCTGCAAAGAGGGTCTTCCCCTTCCCTCTTGAAAGGGGGTCCCTTGGATTGGGGGGGACGGACGGACGGACGGACGGGCCGGGCCGTAGGAAGGGAGGAGAGCGCTGGGCATGAAGTACAGTACGACTTTTATTAATACTGGAGTCTTCACAGTGCATTTGTTACTTGTAGCGTGACTATGGTAAAATGAAGGCAGGAGGAAGAGAAAAGTCTCTTTTCGGGGAGTAAGGGGGGGACACGGTGGGGGCGACGGACCCACGCACGGCTAGAGAAAATAAATTAGAGCAAGGAAGAGGAACGCGTTAACAGCACCAGAATTGTTACATCAGTCGAAAGACAACTTGAAAGGGTTTCCTTTTCTCCCCGCCCCCCTTTTGTACAAAAGAAAACAAAATACGGGAAAATAAAAAGCAAGTATTTGTCACATCGGGGGGGGGGGGGGTCACTGTCGCTCCCGGTCGTGGCAGGGACGGTGGGTGGTCGTGGGGCCAAGTCTTTAACGCAGCAGGAGAGAGCGAGACACCCGACACACAGAGACAGACACACACAGGTGGACATACATGACCAGGGGGCGGGGCTATGTACAAGGGGGCCAGGCCCTCCTCCTGCCGTGGTGCCTCTGCGTGCACACATGGGTCACGCGCAGGGAGGAAGCCACGGGCATACACTTCCTGCGGAGGAGGAGTTACAGACATCCGACTTGCAAACGACTCAAGGTTAAGAACAGGAAGTGAGAGAATTCTACCCCCCGGAAGGGAAATTCACTCCTATTATTGTCATGGGGGAAAATTATCCAGGTCTCCACTGGAGCTTTATCCAGTCTTTGTTTCCACAACAAGCCACATTTTCCAAAACCCAATTCTCACCGAGACAGGAAGCAAGGTGGGGGCACCGGCAGCAAAGGAAACACCACAGGGAGGGGCTCCACACTTCCCTCTGCCACCTATCTCAATACGTATTGTCGCATCCTGGTCATCATTCCACAGATATATAAACCCTATTTTCTAGTTCCAACAGACCTCACACCTCTGAGGATGCTTGCCATAGATGCAGGAAACGTCAGGAGAGAATGCTTCTGGAACATGGCCATATACCCAAAAAACCTACAACAGTGATTCCGGCCATGAAAGCCTTCGACAATACATACATACATGTCTGGCTGGAGTTCCAATCAAGAAATGTCCCTGTTCCGCTGTACATGCCAATTCAACTTGAGAAGTCACCTGCAGAACCTGTCTTGTTCCACACTTGGGACCAGGCGGTCTGTCTTGTTGATCAGTGACCCTGGTGCCCCTTTTCTGGTGACCCCCATCCTCCAGCCCCGATTACCCCAAGTTTCCATCAAGAAATGTCCCTGTTCCGCCTTACACGCAAATTCAACTTGAGAACCAACCTGCAAAACCTGTCTTGTTCCTCACTTGGGGCCAGGCGGTGTGTTTTGCTGCCCCGTGACCCTGGTGCCCCTTTTCCGGTGACCCCCTTCCTCCCTCCAGCCTCAATGACCCCCATTGAAGCCCAAAGAAGTGGCCGCACTTAAGAATCACCCCTTGAGCCGGGTCAACCTCCTTTCCTGCACCAAAGGAACGCTCTGCCGCAACGCAGTCCAGCATGGGAATGGGTTTCCACAACGCAGTTTCAGAGTCCTAAAGCCAAGGGGTGCCCGTCCCTCCGCTTCCTCACTTCCACTTCCACTTCCTCCCCAGGTGCCTTTGGCCCACAGCAGAAGCGGCTTGGGGCCCACCCACACAGGGCCAGGGATGCCGGCCATCTCCTTTTCCCAGCCGTGCTTCCTTCCTGGACCATTTGGAAGGGAAAGGCCTGCCTGGCTTCCTCTCCGCCTTCTCCGGACCCCGCTCTCCTTCCGAATCTCTCCTCCCATCAACACTTTCCTTTTGCCAACAGTGGACCAAAGCCCTTGGTGTCTCTTCCAGAAAGACTCTGGGCGCACCCGTGTTCCCTTGTTCGTTTCCCACTTTTCTGACACTTGACCTACGTAGACGCTTGTGTACCTTCAGTGACACTTTCCCCCAAACAAAGCCAGCAATGCTCCCAATTCAGAAGTCTAACCAAACGGCAAAACACCGAGTCCTACCACAAACTGGAGTCCTGCATTAACCAGCAAACAGCCTCGGGGCTCACCCGTGTTTCCTTGTTCCTCTCCCACTTTTCTGACACTCAACCTACTCAAACGCTTGTGTATCTTCAGGGACACTTTCCCCCAAACAAAGCCAACTATGCTCCCAATTCAGAAGTCTTAACCAAATGGCAAAACACAGAGTCCTGCCACAACTGTGTGTCCTGCAGGAACCAGCAGAAAGGGAGGAGACTCACCCACATTCCCTTGGCCTTAAAATCACAGAACCCTCGAGCTGGAAGGGACCTCGAAGGTCACCCAACCCGGTCCCCTTCTGCCAACGCAGGACAGCGCAGCCAAAGCCTCCTTGAGAGAGATGGTCACCCAAGCCCGGCTTCACAACGCTGCACTCCCCGTCAGCAACCCATCCCACCTGCAAATGGCTCCAACCCACCCTCAGGAAGGTTCTCTCGTGACAGAAAAGGCCAGCTTCCAAGACCTCACTACGTCTGAGGATGCTTGCCATAAATGCAGGCAAAACGTCAGGAGAGAATGCCTCTAGACCATGGCCATATAGCCTGAAAAAACCTACAACAACCCAGTTCCAAGATATTGGTTGTTTTCACATTTTTGGGTTTGCTTTCATAAAAAAAACACCCTCATTTGCGCAAAAAATAAGTTTTTGTGCAGAAAACGTGCCAGTCCTTTGTGCAAAACGCAGTTTTCTGTGCAAGAACGGTGTTCGTTGTGCAAATGACTTTGGCAAGTTCAAGTCCCGACGCGTGAAACCCCCCATGTGCAAAAACGGTTCCTTGCTGTCCCACCTGCAGGCAACACCACACTGAGACGCTCCTCTTTTGCCACTCTCCTGCATCTCCTCCTCTATTACGACCCTTGGCTCCAGTTCCTCTGTCCGCCTCTTCCCTGGGAACTGCTCCTGCCATCGGCCCAAACCTCCATCATATGGGGCCCGCAAGACCTCTTTCGCTGAAGGCTATATAGGAACGGAGACGGCGTTTTTGCCGTCACCCAGCCGCCCCTCGCTCTGCAACTTCAAACACTCTGGAGACCCTTCAATATGTCCCCAACTATTTTCCATTATCGGTCGTTTCTATGGGTGCCAAGCGACGATGGTGCTTTGAACGGCATCCCTTTTGGCCTACCTATGACACTCTAATGAAAGGTAAGCTTTCGAAAAGCGACCCGAGTCTCCGCACAGACCGCCAACAGCACAGCACCATTTGCAAGGCCCCTACTCCGCTCTTGGAGCAGTTCAGCCCTTTCCTTCCCGTTCTGCAACCCTATGACCCTGCTTCCTCCCTTCGGCTCGCACAGAAGACCCATCCTCATCAACCCACTTGGCACATCTGAATGCTCCCTCCCCCTGCGCATGATTCCAGAGGCGCCCTGGGATTTCTCCTCTGCTGCCAGAGCCCAGCCGTGGAAAGAGAGCACCGACAACCGCCCTTGGCTACCTGCACAACTCCCAACAGGAAGGTGCACCCTCAATCCAGTCACAGCCATGGCCAGGGTGAAAGGGAGGAGGCCCTTGCTTGCAAAATGCACCAGAGAGCCCAACGTTGCCACCCAGGGACTCTTTGCAACGGGCCTGCCTCCGAATGGTGCATTGTGCATGTTGCGCACACACTCCGGCCACAGGGCCTGACCTCCAGCAGCTGTGCCTCCGGTCTGGCTGCTGGCAGTCTTCCTCGGAAGCAGCCCAGACAAAAGAGAGACAGAAAATGCATTCATGAGACACACACACACAGAGAAAGAGATGCCAAGGGACGGGCCAGCAGGCAACCCCCAGGGTGGTTCATGGTCCAGAGTACTTCTAACGGGAATGCGCGAGCCGCCCGGAGACGTTGCAGCTCACATGGCGGGGTTCATGCCACGGATGCGCCCGCAAAATCCCCTCCTGGTCCTGACCCCTTTTCCACACACAGAGACACTGAGAGGAAGGAGAGGGAAGGAGGAAGGGGCCGGCCTCTGAGGGCCAGGAAGGTGCAGACAGAGGAAACGGGCCGCAGGAAGCAAGCTCCACATCCAGGTCGTGGCCGAGCTGCAGGCGGGTGAGCCAAGGCGTGTTGAGGCTTAGTCTCCTCTGCATCACGACCCAGCTTGGCCCTTTTGCGGCTCGGCGGTCCTTCTCTTCTGCCTGCGGCTCCTCACCCTGGCCCGGCCTTGGCTCCGATGCTGCTGCTGCTGCTCCTCCTCTGCGGCCGAGGGGGAGGCGAGGGGCCCGGCGGCAGCGGCGGCTTCATCACAAAAAGCGGGGGGCCGACCGGTCGTTGGTGATGGTCCTGCGGAGGCGCACCCCGCGCCGGATGACCACCAGCATGTCTTCGGTGGGAGGGTCCTCGGCCAAGGCGGAGGCGGCCGGCGGAGGGCTGGGGGTCTGCTCCTGGGGCCCCGGAGCGCGGGAAAGGGCCGGGAAGGGGAATTGTCCCTCCCCCAAGGCGTGGGCGCTGGCCACCAGCTCCCCGATCTTCTCCACCAGGCTGTGCCGGTTGGCAGCCAGCTGCTGCTCCTCCTCCTCGGCCGAGAGGGGCCTCCCGCCCCCTGCAAACGCCGCCACCTCCATCACGGAAGAGCCCCCTCCTCCGCCACTGTGGCCCCAGGCCGTGTTGGGCAGGCTCAGCCGCTTGGGGGAGGCCTTGGCGAACTCCAGGGCGGCGGCGGAGGAGGCGTCCATGTCGGCGTAGAAGACGCACTCCTCGCTGCCCACCCGGACGGGCCCCACGGCAAAGCCCGGGCAGGAGTCCGGCACTGTGGGGGTCTTGACGGGGACGATGGGTGGCCGGATGGGGATGGGGCCGGCGTTGGAGAGGGTCCGGCGGACGGTGGGCTTGGTGGAGGGTGTGCGGCGGATGGTGGCCACCCCGGGGGGAGCGCCGGCCGCAGAGGCGGCGGAGCCAGAGGGTAGGCCGGCGGTGGAGGCGGGCCGCTTGGTCTGGATCATGCGGCGGTAGTTCTGGGCGATGTTGCTGTTGCGTGGGATGGTGGAGGAGCGGTCAAACTCGCTCTGGCTCTCCCCTTCGACATCCCCGTTCACCGAGTAGCAGTCGTAGTCGGAACCTGAGGGAAACAAAGGCATGACCATGGAGCCCCACAAAGGAATGCAAACCTTGCCAAAGCAGGAGAACTTTGCCTGGATTTGGCTCGCCTGTATCTGTATTATTTTGCAGGACGGAGCTCGTGCGTCCAGGTCTCTTGCAGGCAAAGTATGTCCTACATCTAATAAATTCCTTACAGGCCACTTTATTTTCCCAACCTGCCCGATAACACCACACAACACTTATTTTTGTTCCTGGGTCATAAATGTCATTATTTCCTTATTGGTTCTAGCATAAAAACATGGAAAGACATGGAAAAAGTGGATTAAACTTCCAAGAAGAGGAAGGCATGCAGCTTCTCCTCTCGGCACAGGAACCCAGCTGGGTTGCTGCGCTGAGAGGGCAGGCCTGGCCCGGTGGGAAGGTGTGTGGCTGACTAGTCATGCTCAATTCTCTCCTCCCCTCTCGGTACAGCGACCCAGCTAGGTAGAGAGGAGAAGCAGTGCGCCTCCCTCTCGTCCCCTCTTGGCACAGAGACACAGCTGTGTTGTGGAGAGGAGAGGGGAGGAGAAGCCGCATGCCTCCCTCTCCACTCTTGGAACAGTGACCCAGTGGGTTGTGGAGAGAAGCCGTGCGCCTCCTTCTCCTCCCCTCTTGGCACAGAGACCCAGCTGGGTTGTTGTGACAGGAGGGTAGGAGAAGCTGTGCACCTCCCTCTCCTCACAGCGACCCAGCTAAGTTGTTGTGGCAGGAGAGGAGAAGCCGTGCGCCTCCCTCTCCTTCCCTCTCGGCACAGAGACCCAGCTAAGTTGTTGTGGCAGGAGGAGAGGAGAAGCCGCGCGCCTCCCTCTCCTCCCCTCTCGGCACAGTGACCCAGCTGGGTTGTGGAGAGGAGAGAAGCTGTCCTCCTCCTCCTTCCCTCTCGGCACAGTGACCCAGCTGTGCGCCTCCCTCTCCTCCCCTCTCAGCACAGAGACCCAGCTGGGTTGTGGAGAGGATAGCAGAAGCCGTGCACCTGCCTCTCCTCTCTTGGCACAGTGACCCAGCTGGGTTGTGGAGAGGCGAGGAAAAGCCGTCCTCCTTCTCCTCCCCTCTGGGCACAGTGACCCGGCTGGGTTGTGGAGAGGAGACGGGAGGAGAAGCCATGCGCCTCTCTCTCCTCCCCTCTCAGCACAGAGACCCAGCTAGGTTGCAGAAAGGGGAAGCCGTGCGTCTCCCTCTTCTCTCCTCTTGGCACAGAGACCCAGCTGGGTTGTGGAGAGAGGGGAGAAGCCATGCGCCTCCCTCCCCTCCCAGCACAGAGACCCAGCTGGGTTGTTGTGCGCCTCCCTCTCCTCCCCTCTCGGCACAGAGACCCAGCTGGGTTGCTGTGTCCAAAAGGGAGGAGGAGGGCCGCTGGTAGGCGTCCTGCAAAGGGCTTCTTTCATCCCCACACCTTCCCTCCGGGACCCTCTCTCGAGTATGAGCCGAGGGGGTCCTTTTCAGCATAAAAAGGTGCTGCAAAACTAGGCTTATCCTCGAGTATATAAGTTAGGATCACAAAGTTAAACAGGAATAACACTTCCAAACCAAGAATGGGACATTTTCCCAATGTGGTGTATTCAAGGCCCGCAAAGCAGCCGGCAAGAGGCCCCCGGCCCCTCCCAGCCCCGCCCCTTCCCTGCCCCCTCCCAGCCCAGCCCAGCCCAGCCAGCCCACCTTGGGAGGGGATGGTGTCCTCGGAGCAGGAGGGGGTGGTGGTCTGGGTGCTGTACCCGCTGGAGTACTGCAGGGAGTCCCGGCTGCTCTTCTGGTGCTCCAGGCTCAGCCCGCGCGTCAGCACCATCGCCAGGTCGCTGGCCGCCGGGGAGACCTCTTCTCCGTGCTGGAGGGGAGAGGAGGAGACGGGTGAGGGGACGGGGCAAGGACCCTTCCCCACAAATCCAACCCCAGCTCCGTGCAGGATCCCACTCCCTTTCAACACCAAGCAAGTTCAGCATAGCCACAGCTCTAGGGTCAAAGCTATCCTTCAGCCTGTCTGTCCTTGCCTTTGTCGCCCTGCACCGCCTGCCAGGTGGCAATGAAAAGGCATTGTAAGGAAGGCCTTCCTTCTAAAGAGCTGGAGAAGGGAGAAAGGAGGCAGGCAGCAATCTCCATGACACTCAACCAACACCAAGTATACACACAAATACATAGAATAGCTTTCTTGTCATTGTGCTATTGCACAACAAAATTCAATGCCTTCTCCAGCACGCATCACAATCAACACACCTATCTCTCCACATTCCAATCGTTATGGCACAGCCCCCAAGGCCACATCAACACAAAACCATGGAATTGAGCATAGCCACAACTCTAGGGTCAAAGCTATCCTTCAGTCTGTCTGTCCTTGTCTTTGTCACCCTGCACCGCCTGCCAGGTGGCAATGAAAAGGCATTGTAAGGAAGGCCTTCCTTCTAAAGAGCTGGAGAAGGGAGAAAGGAGGCAGGTAGGGGGTCCTAATGACACTCAAGCATCATGAGGTACAGACATGAATACATAGAATAGAACAGAACAGTCTAGAATAGAATAAGCTTTCTTGTCATTGTGCTATTGCACAACAAAATTGAATGCCTTCCGCAGCACACATCACAAAACTACATTCATCCCCCCACATTCCCACCACCACCGCACAGCTTGCAAAACCACATCAATGCAATTTAGTTACAGCTCTGGGATTAAAGCTCTCTCGCAGTTAGTTTGTCCTTGTCTTTGTCACCCTGTACTGCCTGCCAGGTGGCAACGATAAGGCATTGTAAGGAAGGCCTTCCTTCTACAGAGCTGGAGAAGGGAGAAAGTAGGCAGGTAGGGGTCCCAATGTATATATACGAATACATAGAATAGAATAGCTTTATTGTCATTGTGCTATTGCACAACAAAATTCATTGCCTTCCGCAGCACACATCACAAAACAACACACTCATCCCTCCACATTCCCACCACCACCGCACAGCTTGCAAAACCACGTGAATGCAAAGCCATGGAGTTCAATATAGTTCTAGCTCTACTAAGCTAAAAGCCCTCTCTCTGTCTGTCCTTGTCTTTGTCACCCTGTACTGCCTGCCAGGTGGCAATCATAAGGCATTGTAAGGAAGGCTTTCCTTCTACAGAGCTGGAGAAGGGAGAAAGGGGGCAGCCAGCGGGACAGCATTTCGTTTCGTTGCCACTTGGCGCCTGTCCGTCCGTACCTTGGCGGCGATGGAGGCGGGGGACATGCGCGGGCGGTGCAGCCCCGCCTCCTCCAGGCCGAGACCCGCGTAGACCAGCGGCTGGGAGGGGCCCATCTCGGCCTCGCGAAGGTGCTCCACGCGGTCCTTGCGGCGCGGCTGCAGCGCACCGGCCCCAGGCATCTCGTAGAAGCCGGCCTTGGACCAGTCCTGGAAGAGGGAGGCGGAGGGAGGGGCCCCGTTGGACGGCGGAAGGGACACGGGCAGGGCGGGGGGGGGGGTTGTGAGTGGGGGGAGCTTGGGGAGGGGGTGGGATGGCACTAGGATGCTGCCCGAGACTCCCTTGGGTTTACTGGGACCCTGCAAGACACACCTTTCCCTGCAAGGACAGGCAGGGGCCAACTTGGGCCCCCCAGGTGTTTTGGACTCCAACTCCCACCATTCCTAACAGCCTACCGGCTCACCCCAACATCCTGGGCTTCCGTCCACCCAATGGGACTGACCACTCAGTGAGCCTGACCCTCCATCACCTCTGTGTCCCCCTAACATCAACTCCCAAATGACAAAATAATTTTTTGAGTGATGGTCACTCATTGGCCTGAGAGGTGTCTTGTGTCCAAGTTTGGGGTCAATTCGTCCAGTGGGTTTTGAGTTATGCTAATCCCACAAACAAACATGACGTTTTTATTTATATAGATAATAATAATAAGTTTTTATTTATATAAACTAGCCGTCCCCTGCCACACGTTGCTGTGGCCCAGTCCGTGTATATGTATTTTGTGTGTGTATATGTGTGCGTATATATGTGGTTGCATATATATATATGTGGGTTTGCACTCGCAGTGTAATGTAAATTTTTTTGGCTTTTAAAGTCCCTTCTGTTGTGTTTTTCAGTGTTTTGATGAGTGATGGTCACTCGTTGGCCTGAGGGGTGTCTTGTGTCCAGGTTTGGTGTCAATTCGTCCAGTGGTTTTTGAGTTATGCTAATCCCACAAACGAACATGACATTTTTATTTATATAGATAATAATAATAATAATAATAATAATAATAATAATAATAATAGGGGGCGGAGGGAGGGCAGGGCTTCACTGCCTTTGTTTGATGTTGTTTGGACAGAGACCAATAATAAAATAAATAATAGTAAATAAATAATAATAATAATTTATTATTATTATTAAACATTTATTAAATAATTAAATAATAATAATAAAATAAATAAATAATAATAATTTATTGTTCATTATCTATTTTTTATTATTTAATTATTTATAATTTATTATTTATGAAATAATAAATAATTAAATAATAATAAATAATACATAATATTTATTTATTATTTTGTTATTATTTAATTATTTATTAAATACTAAATCAATGCCGCCTCCCCATTGTGGTCCCTGTGAATTGCACCTATGCTCTCAGGATGGCATAGGAGCCTCCCTCCCTCCCTCCCTCCGTCCGTCCGTCCGTCCGTGGGGAAAGGGAAGGCAGAGTGGCTTTGTGCCGGGAGTGCTGGGGTCTGCCTTCCTTCCTTCCGCACAAGGGCCCGCCACCTGCGATGACTCAAGGATGGCAGGAGAGCGGAGGGCTGCTTTTCCGGGAGCTTGGCATCCCCAGTTGGAGACCCATTCGGCCCTCTGCCCCACAAGCCCCCCTCCCCCTCCTTTGGGGTCCCAAAGCCAAGGCCGCCGGGGCCGCCCCCCGAGCCGGTCTCCCAGGAGCGGCGCCTGCAGGATACACACCAGGCTCAGGCTTCTCCGGGAGCTTCCGTCGGTCCTGGTGGGCGGGTGGGCTGCGCTCTGGGGTTTCCACTGAAACACACCAAGGGACCACCGTGGGGAAGCGGCCCGGAGCGAGGCGGAGCCGAGAGGGAGCCGGAACCGCAGAAAGACCCCAAAAGCGGGCGGCCAGCCAGCCAAGGGCGGGGCTGGGTAAGAAGAGGCAGCTTCCCAAGAGATGCGTGGCATGCAAGTGGCCTCGGCAGGAGTGGCCTCGGGCGTGAGAGGGTGGGGTGCAGGAGGGGCGAGGAGGAGGAGGAGGAGGAGGAGGAGGATGCCACCGAGTCAAGGGGCGCCTTTTGGGCACCCGACCCCACTCCCCCCAAAAGAGCCAGGACTAACCGAGGTCGGGGAGTTGCACTCGCTCACAGACTGGCAGGTCTCGGAGGCCTCGGAAGACGCGGAGCTGGAGGACTTCTGCCCGGTCGGAGGCAAGAGCGAGGCAGCCAAGAGAGCCACGTGCACAGAAGGAAGGAAGGAAGGAAGAGAAGAAAGAGAAGAGAAGCCGGTGAAGCGAAGCGGCAGCCACGGGCAGAGAGGGAGCAGGTACAGGGAGCCCCCCCCCGAGGTCCGCCCCGCCTGTGCCCGCGCTCCGGCCTACCTGGCTGGTGATGTCAGAGGGCATGGGCGAGGGCGGCTTGGAGAACATGGCGTCCTGGGAGATGAAGCCCGAGTCGTGGGAGGAGACGCTGGAGAGGCGCGTGTTGGCGTTGACCGGCTGCGCCAGGCTACTGTATGAAAATTATTTATTTATTATTACTTATTTATGTATTTACTTTATTTGTATACGGCTCTTCTTTCTCAGCCCTGAGGCGACTCAGAGTGGTTTACAACAATGTAGGTATACACAATACAAAATCATTAAGCATTTAATAGCATCACAAATCATTAAACATCAATATCAATACATCAGTACATCAATATAACAAATCCATCAGGTCTCGTCAATGAAATCAGAATCCAAACTCGTTATCCAACATTTTGTGTCCCGATAGTCAGTCAATCAATCACACTGCTTAGTCGAATGCCTGTTCAAACAGCCAGGTCTTTACTTTCCTCCGGAATGCCAGCAAGGAGGGGGTCGGTCTAATATCTGCAGGAAGGGCGTTCCACAGCCGAGGGGCCACCACTGAGAAGACCCTGTCTCTCGTCCCCGCCAGGCGTGCTTGTGAAGCCGGCGGGATGGAGAGCAGGGCCTCCTCAGACGATCTTAATGCAGGGACGGTAACAAAACAGTCAGGATCATTGGATTAAACGTACTTGAGAAACACTTTACAAACAAAACGCCAGCGCCCCGGATTTTACTTATTTATTGACAGCTTTTCTCTTCCGCCCTTCTCCTCACCCCGCAGGGGACTCAGAGCGAATTACAATGTACACATATATGGCAAACATTCAATGCCAATTAGACATACAACGTATACAGACATAGGTAAAGGTAAAGGTTGTTCCCTGACATGAAGTCCAGTCGTGTCCGACTCTGGGACTCTGCTGCTCATCTCCATTTCTAAGCCGAAGAGCCGGCGTTGTCCATACACACCTCCCAGGTCATGTGGCCCCTGGCATGACTTAATGGAGTGCCGTTACCTTCCCACCGGAGCAGTACCTATTGATCTACTCACATTTGCATGTTTTCGAACTGCTAGGTTGGCAGGAGCTGGGGCTGACAGCGGAAGCTCACGCTGCTCCCCGGAATCGAACCTGCGACCTTTTGGTCAACGAGCTCAGCAGCTCAGCGCTTGAACCCACTGTGCCACCGGGGGCTCCCATAGATAAACATACACAGAGGCTATTTAAATTTTCTGGCTGCCAGGGGAGCTGTCGCTTTCTGCGACACTGATGAAGTACTTCCACATTCCCCGCATGCTTTTGCTGGAGTGCTTTGGAGTCTTTTATGGCCTCATAAATTAGTTAAATTATCCTCCCCACACATAGGTGGTACCTAATTTTCCTACTTGACAGATGCAACTGTCTTTTGGGTTGCAAAGGTCGACAACAAGCTACACAATTGGTCGGAAGCTCACTCCGACCCGGGCTGGCTTCCAACTCATGACCTTTTGGTCAGAAGTGATCTGAATGCAGCTGACACTCAGCCAGCTGCGCACAGTCCTGGTTTTTGAAGCATTTTTTTAATGGATCGCGCATGCCTCAAAGAGACAGGGAGGAGACAAGGACAGAAATGGAAAGGCTAAGGACACAGGCCGGGCCAGAGTGGCATTGAGTAAAAATGTGGAAAACCTTTCTTTGTCGGTTTCCTTTTTCTTCCTGTAGCGTGAGTGTATAATGTTGTATATACTCTATGGTGGTCCACGCTCTTGTTACATCCTGGATAGATTACTGCAACGCACGCTACGTGGGGTTGCCTTTGAAGACTGTTCGGAAACTCCAACTAGTCCAGCGGGAGGCAGCCAGAGTACTCACCAGAGTGTCATACAGGGAGCATACCACCCCCTGTTGTGTCAGCTCCACTGGCTGCCGATCCAGTTCCGAGCACAATTCAAAGTGCTGGTTTTGACCTACAAAACCCTATACGGTTCCGGCCCAGTGTATCTGTCCGAACGGATCTCCTTCTACGTCCCACCCCGGAGTCTAAGATCTTCTGGGGAGGCCCTGCTCTCGACCCCGCCTCTATCACAAGTGAGACTGGTGGGGACGAGGAGCAGGGCCTTCTTGGTGGTGGCCCCTCGCCTGTGGAATTCACTCCCTGGGGAAATTAGATCAGCAACATCCCTCCTTGCCTTTAGGAAAAAATTGAAAACTTGGATTTGGGAGCAGACATTCGGACATTCTAGCAACTAAAGAAAGGACTTTGACGATGGATAGGAATTGACTAAGCGGAATGGAATTATGGAACTCTGGAAGACGAACGCTGAGCATGAGATTAGTTTTATTGATTGTGTTATGTACCGATTGTTTTTAACTAGATAATTGTTTTAACTGCTGTTTTGTAAGTATTTTGTATTTTGTGTAGGCATCGAATTGTGCCTTTTTGTAAGCCGCCCTGAGTCCCGTCCCCCCCCCCCCTGGGGGGGTTGAGAAGGGTGGGGCAGAAGTACCCGAAATAAATAAATAAATACTTCTGCAATCTAATTTGCAAAGCGAGAGGGGGGTGGGCTGCCCCGGCCCCCGAGGCTCACCTGCACATGCTGGACTTGCGGGATCCGGAGCTGCTGGGCGAGGAGGGGGGCGTCTGGTAGGACCAGCTGTAGTCGGAGCCCTTCAGGTCCTTGATCACCTGCAAGCGAGGAGACAGAGTCAGGGCCCGGGGCTCTTCCAGGGGGGCTTCGGGGTTCACAACACCTTTCCTTGGACCCCCACAATGCCAGTGCAGCCGAGGAAAGCGCGCCTCATGGAGCCCAGTCGTGAGGGTCAGGGCTGAGACAACCAGAAAGGAGAGGAATCTGCGCCTAGGAAGGGAAACCCACTCCTGGAAGAGTCATTCTCGTCGAGAAAGGGGGCCTCCGTCCACTTTGTGGAGCTTTCTCTCCAAACCTTGTTCCCACAACAAGCCACAATTCCCAAAATCCGAAACAGAAAGTGAGCGGAAATCTTCACCGGGGGCCAACAGCAGAGGAAACCCCACAGGAAGGTTAGCCCTTCCCAATGCCATCCAAAGCCACAATGTATGTGTGCGTGTATATGTATGTATGTGGATACACACACACACATAAATATGGTAAATAAATATGTATATACACACAGACAAATATGGCTGGAGTTGCATTTTAAAAATGTCCCTGTGAAATCTTCTGACCAGGGGTGCAGGCAACAAAGAAAACGTCACAGGGGTGGTCACCCTTCCCTATGCCATCCAAAGCAGATCCATCCATCCATCCATCCATCCATCCATCCATCCATCCATCCATCCCTCCCTCCATCCATCCATCCATCCATCCATCTTTCTATATGGATTTATACTTGGAAAATGTTCCTGTTCCACCTTATATAAAAATTCAACACAAGAACAAATCTACGTAGCCTCTCTTGTTTGTAACATGGAGACTGCCTGTATATAAAACTCACTCTCTTTCACACACACATATATATACACATGTACACATACACACACAAGTTTCAGATAGTATACGGAAGGTTGTAGATAGATAGATAGATAGATAGATAGATAGATAGATAGATAGATAGATAGGCTGGCGTTATACTTAGAAAATGTCCCTGTTCTGACTTACATGCAAATTCAGCTTAAGAACAAACCTACAGAGCCTCTCTTGTTTGTAGTGTGGGGGCTGCCCATATAGAATACACACACACACACACACACACACACACTAATTGTAAGACTAGGATCTATCTAGCAATATTAAATAACCACTCACAAGCCGTTTTTGCTTTGAAATGGATATATTGCTTGTATCTCTGCAGCAAAGAAAGACACTACTGACTCCTGACACTAATATCTATATTTATGTGTACACACACACACATAAATATATTTTTATGTACATATTTATATTTTTATGTACACACACACTGGCTGGAGTTACACTTCGAAAGCGTCCATGTTCTGACTTGCAAACAAATTCAACTTAAGAACAAACCTACAAGACCTGTCTTGTTTGTAATGTGGGGCCTGCCTGTGTATGAAACTATCTATCTATCCATCCACACACACACACACACACACACACACACACACACACACGTTTCAGATAAGATAGGGAAGATAAGCTATGGCAGGAGCCTCTCTTGTTTGTAAGGTGGGCACAGCCTGCCCGCTCCCTCTTTTCCTAAGACCCCAGAGACCGCCCTTTGCCCAAAGCAGGCCCCCTTGTGAAGACCCCGCAGGCCTTGCCCGGCTGGCCATGCCCCGCCCTGCCCCGCACCTGTTCGCTGGCCAGGGGCAGCTTGTGTGGGTCAGCCGTCAGGACCACCAGGTCGTCAATGATGCCCTGCAGGTGGGTGATCTCCCCCAGCATGGTGATCTCTCCGTTCTGCGGAAAGAGGAAGGAAAGCGTGAGAGAGGCCGACTGCCAAGGCCGACGGGTTTACTTTTGGGCTGCGCATCCCCATTGCGCAAGAGGGGAAGGAGCGCAAGGGCAGATCCAATGGTCGCTGCAGAGGCTCCTTTGGACCAACAACAACAATAACAACAATGTTACAAGAGGCTCCTTTGTGCCAATGACAACAATAACAACAAAAACGTTACAAGAGGCTCCTCTGGGCCAACAACAATAACAACAACGTTACAAGAGGCTCCTTTGGGCCAACAACAACAACAACAACGTTACAAGAGGCTCCTCTGGGCCAACAACAACAACAACAACGTTACAAGAGGCTCCTTTGGGCCTCTGGGCCAACAACAATAACAACAATGTTACAAGAGGCTCCTCTGGGCCAACAACAACAACAACAGTGTTACAAGAGGCTTCTCTGGGCCAACAACAACAACAACAGTGTTACAAGAGGCTCCTCTGGGCCAACAACAACAACAACAGTGTTACAAGAGGCTCCTCTGGGCCAACAACAACAACAACAGTGTTACAAGAGGCTTCTCTGGGCCAACAACAACAACAACAGTGTTACAAGAGGCTCCTCTGGGCCAACAACAACAACGTTACAAGAGGTTCCTCTGGGCCAATGACAACAGTAACAACATTAGAAGAGGCTCCTCTGGGCCAACAACAACAACAACAGTGTTACAAGAGGCTTCTCTGGGCCAACAACAACAACAACAACAGTGTTACAAGAGGCTCCTCTGGGCCAACAACAACAACAACAGTGTTACAAGAGGCTCCTCTGGGCCAACAACAACAACAACAGTGTTACAAGAGGCTCCTCTGGGCCAACAACAACAACAACAGTGTTACAAGAGGCTCCTCTGGGCCAACAACAACAACGTTACAAGAGGTTCCTCTGGGCCAATGACAACAGTAACAACATTAGAAGAGGCTCCTCTGGGCCAACAACAACAACAACAGTGTTACAAGAGGCTCCTCTGGGCCAACAACAACAACAACAACAGTGTTACAAGAGGCTCCTCTGGGCCAACAACAACAACGTTACAAGAGGTTCCTCTGGGCCAATGACAACAGTAACAACATTAGAAGAGGCTCCTCTGGGCCAACAACAACAACAACAGTGTTACAAGAGGCTCCTCTGGGCCAACAACAACAACAACAGTGTTACAAGAGGCTCCTCTGGGCCAACAACAACAACAACAGTGTTACAAGAGGCTCCTCTGGGCCAACAACAACAACGTTACAAGAGGTTCCTCTGGGCCAATGACAACAGTAACAACATTAGAAGAGGCTCCTCTGGGCCAACAACAACAACAACAGTGTTACAAGAGGCTTCTCTGGGCCAACAACAACAACAACAACAGTGTTACAAGAGGCTCCTCTGGGCCAACAACAACAACGTTACAAGAGGTTCCTCTGGGCCAATGACAACAGTAACAACATTAGAAGAGGCTCCTCTGGGCCAACAACAACAACAACAGTGTTACAAGAGGCTCCTCTGGGCCAACAACAACAACAACAACAGTGTTACAAGAGGCTCCTCTGGGCCAACAACAACAACAACGGTGTTACAAGAGGCTCCTCTGGGCCAACAACAACAACGTTACAAGAGGTTCCTCTGGGCCAATGACAACAGTAACAACATTAGAAGAGGCTCCTCTGGGCCAACAACAACAACAAGGACAGTGTTGCAAGAGGCTCCTCTGGGCCAAGAGAGACGGGGAAGGGGAGGAATCCCCCGAGGGGCGTCCGCCGGTCTGAGACCTTAATCCCGGCTTGTGCGGGTGGGCCCGAGCCTAATCCAGATTACTCTAATAGGATGATGGCCAAATTACTGAAATGAAGCAAGCAGCGGCGATCCCCCTCCTGCTCCGCCCAGGAGGAAGAAGGGCAAACGCAGGAGGGTCCCTCCCTGGCGAGATACCAAGGCTCACGCATGAAAACGGAAGACTTTGAGCATGCGCATTTTTTACTCTCAAATTTGCAATTCTCTTTCTCTCCTCGGTAGATTTTGCCCTTCTAAAATGGAAATTATGCAGGGATTCTAACCCAGATCCAGGACAACATAACGATGCCTCAAGTTTTGCAGCGTAACCACCTCTGCTTTCAATGCTCACCAGAGTTAATACCGTCGAGTGTTTGTTTTCTTATGTGGGCAGTGATGGCAATATATATATTGTCATCAATATATATATGAGAAGGCCTCAGTTCACTTCAGTGGGAGAGAGGCCTCAGTATGAGAAGGGCCTCATTGTGTTAGTAGGCCTCAGTATGAGAAGGCCTCAGTTCACTTCAGTGGGAGAGAGGCCTCAGTATGAGAAGGGCCTCATTGTGTTAGTAGGCCTCAGTATGAGAAGGCCTCAGTTCACTTCAGTGGGAGAGAGGCCTCAGTATGAGAAGGGCCTCATTGTGTTAGTAGGCCTCAGTATGAGAAGGCCTCAGTTCACTTCAGTGGGAGAGAGGCCTCAGTATGAGAAGGGCCTCATTGTGTTAGTAGGCCTCAGTATGAGGAGGCCTTAGTGTTAGTTCACCTCAGACTGAGAGAGCCCTCACTGGGAGAGGGCCTCAGTGGGGGAAAAGGCCTCAGTGTGAGATAGGCCTCAGTATGAGGAGGGTCTCATTGTGTTAGTAGGCCTCAGCATGAGAAGGCCTCAGTGTTAGTTCACCTCAGTGGGAGAGAGACTCAGACTGTGAGAGCCCTCACTGGGAGAGGGCCTCAGTGGGGGAAAAGGCATCAGTGTGAGGCAGGCCTCAGTTTCAGATAGGCCTCAGTATGAGAAGTGCCTCATTGTGTTAGTAGGCTCAGTATGAGAAGGCCTCAGTTCATCTCAGTGGGAGAGAAGCCTCAGACTGAGAGAGCCCTCACTGGGAGAGAGCCTCAGTGGGGGAAAAGGCCTCAGTGTGAGTAGGCCTGGTGTGGGAAGCTTTGGTGAGGAAGCTCCAGTGTGAAGGCTGCTGTGTCTTAAAAACTATTGTGTGAGGCTCATGTGTAGCTTCGGTGTCAGAGGAGGCTCTGTGAGAGCAATGCTGTTTATCTGCATGAGAAAGAAGCCCAGCGTGGAAGCAAAGAAGGAAGTGCAATGAACGTTGTTCATGTGATGGAAACATGTTCTTGTGAATTGTGCAACCATATTATGCTGCTATAAAGAAAAGCCTCAGAAGGAAGAGATAAGGAGCTGCCTAGAGCTTACATCCGAATAGAGCTGCGTATGGCTATGAGAAGGGCGCGGTTATAGGGATTTCATTCTGGGGGAGGGAGACCCACGTACCACCACGGGCTGCAGGTAAGCGATGAAGGTGCAGAACCTCCCTCTCTCCTCGATGAGGGCCTTGCGCACGGCCTGCTTCTCCGTCTCCTCCAGGAGCAGGTACATGTCGTTGACGTCCTGCAGCGCGTTGTCCAGCTGGGGCTGCAGGTCCCCCTTCCCTGAAAAGGACACCGTCAGGGTGGGCATGGCCACGCTTCCCCCGCCAAGAGCCAGGCGGGGAGAAGGGCAAGCCCAGCCTGCGCTCCATTTTCTGCACGGGAGACAACCCCGGGCACCTTGCACAACCTCATCCTTCCTGAAGCCCCTTCCCCGAAGGGTTCTGAGTGTGGTCCCAGAACACAAACCAAAGGCAGCAAGCTCCTGGCTCTGCACTCCTCCCCTTCTCCACCTGTTTGGCCTGTCTTCCCCTTTGCCACCAGGAATAAGGCGGCCATTGGCTGGCCAAAGGGCAGCAGCAGCCTCGCCGGAAACGTCCAGTGCCCCGAGCCTTTCGTAGCAGGAGGGTGCCCCCCTTCTTGGAACCAAATGGATTCAAATGATAAGAAAGGAAGTTCCCCCTGACTGTAAGAAGAGCTGTTCAGCAGTGGGACTCTCTGCCTCTCTGTCTGGTGGAGGCTCCTTCCTCGGAAGCTTGTAAACAAAGGCTGGGGGCCCATCTGTCAGGGGTGCTTTGATGGTGCTTTTCCCGCATGGCATTATGGGGTTGGACTAGATGGCCCTTGGGGTCTCTTCCAACTCTATCTAGGACCCTATGATTCTTCTGCTGCCACCAAAGACATCTTTCCTCCTTGTTTTCGAATTCAGCCACCCCGTGGCCACCCCAACCCCAGGAAAACAAGATCTCCGCCCCTGCCTCACATGCACCCCACCTCGCCCCAGTTCCAAGCATTAGGGGCCAGCCTCTTTGCAAAGACCTCTTACGCAAGCGCGAGGGAGGGGGAGGCGCAGGCACCAGGTTGGAGGGGTCTGCCGAGGCGCAGCAGCCACGGGCCACGTGCAAGCGAGAGGCGCCTGGAGAGGGAGCAAGGAACGCCCCACCGGGCCCCAGAGCTGGCCAGGGACCCCAGCCCCACTGCCCGTGGGGACACCCAGGGTGCCCTCCTCTTCGTGTGCGGAAGGCCAAGCGAGAGATGACCGAGCAGCCAAGTGGAGGAGGAGGAAGGACAGTGGAGGAGGGAGAGTGGCTGGTGCCCGTGGAAAGGTCCAGAAATGGCCCAAGCGGCGAGAGCAGCAGGAGGCAAGCGTGGCCTGGGGAGCCGGGGCTGAGATCATCTCCATTTCTAAGCCGAAAAGCCGGCGTTGTCCATAGACACCTCCAAGTTCATGTGGTCAGTGGCGCCCTTACCTTCCATACCTATTGATCCACTCACATTTAGAATGTTTTCAAACTGCTAGGTTGGCAGAAGCTGGGGCTAATAGCAGGACTCACCCTGCTCCCCGGATTCGAACCTGTGACACTTTGGTAAGCAAGTTCAGCAGCTCAGCGGTTTAACCCACTGCACCACTGTGGGCTCCCATGATAGAGGTGTGTGTAAAATTGCCAGAAGGTTGGAAACGCCATTTCCGGTACCCACCAGAAAAGAAGACAATGTGCTCTGTTTTTTGCCGCGATGGGAACAAGTACGGATGTGTTTCAAGATTGTAATGTGTATCGTAAATAAGGTAGAAAGAACCACTTTGGTTGAAAGCTGAATGTCTGGGGCCTTCAAGACAAGTTCTCGTGAAGGTCAAAAGGACTGAGATAAAAGCAGCTGGTTTACGATGGCTTTATCCCAATTACCTGGCACAGGACAACTGTTCTGACCAACTGAGGGGCTCTCCCACTGAGCCCCAATCCCAAGAGCTTTCACTCCCTCCCTCCTGGATCTCAGCCATGGGCCCCAGACCTCCATCCATCCACCCACGCATCCACCCACCCATCTGTCCATCCATCCACTCAGCCATCTGTCCATCCTTCCATCCACCGGTCCATCTGCCCATCTATCCACCCACTCACCCATCCACCTGGCTGTCTGTCTGTCAATCCATCCATCCATCCATCCATCCACCCATCCGGCCACCCACCCATCCACCCAGTCACCCGTCCATCCATCCACCCATCCACCAGCCACCCGCCCATCCAACCACCCACCCACCCATCCACCTGGCTGTCCGTCCATTCATCCATCCACCTGTCCATTCACCCGTCCATCCACCCATCCACCTGGTCACCCGTCCATCCATCCACGCATGCACCGGGCCATCCCGCCATCCAACCACCCATTCATCTGGCTGTCCATCCGTCCGTCCGTCCACCCACTCATCCATCCATCCACTCATATGACCATCCATCTGGTCACCCGTATATCCATCCACCCATCCACCAGGCCATCCGGCCATCCAACCACCCATCCACCTGGCTGTCCGTCCGTCCACTCATCCACCTGTCCATCCACCAGGCCATCTGCCTATCTGCCCATCCAACCASCCACCCACCCACTTAGCCGTCCATTCGTCCATCCARCCYSCCGMCCGMCCYMCCYMCCATCCATCCATCCGGCCCTCCATCCGTCTGCATGCCCATCCATCCATATATCCATCCATCCATCCATCCATCCAAGGCAGTGGTGGTGATGTTGGTAGAGCAGAGTCCCAGAAGGAGAGTGATGGGGGGGGGGGGGCATTCCAAGCCCAAGGGTTCAGGCCAAGGAGATGGAGCAGGGAGGAAGAAGAGGAAGAGGAGGAAGGAAGGAAGGAAGGCCAGGATGAAGCAAGAAGAGCAGCAGCATTTGACTTACCAAGTAGTTCTACAGGAAGAATGTGGAAGAAGAGGAAAAAGAGAGAGAGGAGGGGAAGAAGAGAAAGAGGGAGAAGAGAAAAGAAGAAGAAGAAGAATGTGTGAAAGGCCGGCTGGTCTACGGAGAAGCCCTCTTCCCGCCCAAGATGAGACCCCCCTCTGCCCCTCCCCAATCCCTGGGCTCTCCTTGTGGACCCCTTCCCCTCCTGCCCCTCCCCTCCTGGGGGCTTGTGCCTTCCCTTGGGGGGGGGGCTTTCCAAGGGGCTGACTGGGTTGTTGTAGGCATCCTCTGAGGATGCCTGCCATAGATGCAGGCGAAACGTCAGGAGAGAATGCTTCCGGGACATGGCCGGCCATACAGCTCGAAAAACCTACAACATCCCAGCGATTCCGTGTTTTCAAATATGCTCATTGACCCAGCAGTGCCCCAAAGAAGGCTGAAATGGGGTCCTGGTTGTGTCCAGGCCAAGTGTTTCCTGCAAAAGGGGCAGGGATGACCCCATGGCAGGTCATGTTTTGGGGGTACGGGCTGCGGTGAAGCTTGACTGGTCACCAAGAGGAGCCCAAGGGAACCCCGAGGCGCCTTCCCGCTGGCGAGAACCCCATGCGCCCCCCTACCTTTGCGAGCTTTCTTCTGAAGCTTCAGCGTATCAGAGGACTTCTTCTTGATCTCGTGTCGGGAACGCTTGTACTCTGGAGAGGGGAGGGACCGAGGGGGAGACGCCATAGTGAGCCCTCCTCCACACATAACCGGGTTCTTTTTTATCTCACTCAAGTTTTAATTAGTTTTAATCGTTTTTTTCCTTTAAATTTTACATGTGGCCCGCCCATTGTCCCTGTGATTGTGTTTATTGTAATTTTATATCATTATGTTTTCACATGTTTTATGTCAATGGTTCTCAACCTTTCTAACACTGGGACCCCTAAATACGGTTCCTCATGTTGTGGTGACCCCCAACCATGTTGTGGTGACCCCAGACCTCGCCTGCCCTGCGGCCTCGCGACCCCTCCAAAATGGCCAGGCGACCCCCCTGGGGGTCGCGACCCCCAGGTTGAGAACCGCTGTTTTATGTAATTATGATGTTATTGTTTGCTGTCTGCGTTTTTCGGGTTGCGTTTTCGGTTTTATGTTCCTGTAATGTGTTTGGGCTTGGCCTCATGTAAGCCACACCGAGTCCTCTTTGGCAAGATGGTGGCAGGGTACAAATTATTATTATTATTATTATTATTATTATTATTACTTTCCGATTCTGCTGCAGATCTCAAAGCAGGAGCAGGAAGGCAAGCTGGGCAGGGAACCCCAGCTCCCCCCCCCCCGCCCCCCACTGCTGCGTCCTCGAGACCTGAGGCACCCCGTTCTTTGTTGTGGGGTGTGAGGGGTGCACTGCGGCCCCTCTGGTGTTACCTTTTGCGTGGTCTTTGTCCAGCTGGTTGGCCGTTTTCTTCCAGTCCTCGATGCGGTCCTGCAGGGGGTTGATGAGGCTCTCCATTAAGGCGCTGCAGGAGAGAGAAGGAAGCCCCTTAAGCGGGACCCAGAAGGAGGAGAAGCCGGGCAGATGCAGGCCTCCCACGTCCAGCAACACACACACAGCATCTGGCGCTCTTGCTGCCTCACATCACACTAGTTGGGGGTGCTACGAGGTGCTGTCCACCACAACTGGGGTGCCTTAGTCACCTGATGACTGGACTACTGCAGCACTCTCTATGTGGGGCCGGTCTTGCAAACTGTTTGGAAGCAGCAGGTAGGGAAACATGCAGCAGCCGGATGGGGGCAGGTGAGGACCTTAGGGGCCACACAACAGAAGCCCTGCAAGACTAACATGGCCTCCCAATTTGCTTTTATTAATTAATTAATTTAGTATATTTATATATTGCCTTTCTCACCTGGGGTGGGGGGTGGGGGGGCATTCAAGGCGGTTCACAGGCATATGCAACATGTAAACACTAAGACAAACCATTCAAAGCATCTTGGTCAGCAAGTTCAGCAGCTCAGCAGTTTAACCCACTGCACTACTGGGGGCTCCTTAGTATTTTATTATTATTATTATTATTATTATTATTATGTTATGATGTTTATTTATATCCTGCTTTTTCTCTCGATGAGAAGACTCAAAGGCCTTGTGACGATGGGCTCGTGGGTCTACTTAACAAGGTTCTCCCTGCAGCACCACAGAGTGTCCTGTGGGCGGGCAGGCGGACCCCCGGACCACCCACGGGGCCAAGGCGGATGCACAGCCCACCCAAACGGAAGATGCTGAGGCCTCACAGGTGTGGTGCCACCCAACCTTCCTCTGGCCCATCTCTTCCAAAGCCTCCATATAACAGAAGTTTAGGGGTGACATTGATGACCCCTAAGGTGGTGATCCGTCTTTCCTAAGGTGGGATGGGTCTCTATTGGGAGGGCTGGAGCGGCGTCTTCCTGAATGAGAGGGATGTGAGTGGTCTTGAAGGATCCCATGGCTTTGTGATGGAGCTGAGTTCGGGCAAGCCTGGGTTGCCTACGCTCCCTGGAAGGGCTTGTTCAATCGGCAATGGTCACCAAAACAACGGACACTCTCTTCAGCTGGTGGCTTAAGGCCGTGGCTCTCCTCCTGCTTCCTCACTGGCAAACCCACAAACATGCCTCCACATGGCTGTCGCCAAACATTGAGCCCCAATCCCAAGAGCTTTCACTCCCTCCCTCCTGGATCTCAGCCATGGGCCCCAGACCTCCATCCACCCACCCATCCATCCACCGGTCCATCTGCCCATCTATCCACCCACTCACCCATCCACCTGGCTGTCTGTCTGTCCGTCCATCCAGCCATCCATCCATCTGCCCATCCACCCGGTCACCCGTCCATCCACACATCCATCCATCATCCCACGCATCCATCCGTCCATCCATCCACCGGTCCACCTGCCCATCTATCCACCCACTCACCCATCCACCTGGAATGGATGGTCCATCCGTCCATCCATTCATCCATCTGCCTGGTCACCCATCCATCCCTCCCTCCATCCCACCCACCCATCCATCCATCCATCCATCCATCCATCCATCATCCCACGCATCCATCCACCCATCTGTCCATCTATCCACTCAGCCATCCGTCCATCCATCCATCCACCGGTCCATCTGCCCATCTATCCACCTACTCACCCATCCACCTGGCTGTCTGTCCATCCATCCATCCATCCATCCATCCACCCACCCATCCACCCATCCATCATCCCACGCATCCATCCGTCCATCCATCCACCGGTCCACCTGCCCATCTATCCACCCACTCACCCATCCACCTGGAATGGATGGTCCATCCGTCCATCCATTCATCCATCTGCCCATCCACCCGGTCAACCATCCATCCCCTCCATCCACCCAATCATCCATCATCCCACACATCCATCCACCCATCCATCCACTGGTCCATCTGCCCATCTATCCACCCACTCACCCACCCACCTGTCCGTCCGTCCATCAGTCTCCATCCATCCATCTGCCTGGTCCCCATCCATCCCTCCCTCCATCCTCCACCCATCCATCCACCCATCCATCCATCATCCATCCATCCGTCCATCTATCCACTCAGCCATCCGTCCATCCATCCATCCACCGGTCCATCTGCCCATCTATCCACCTACTCACCCATCCACCTGGCTGTCTGTCCATCCATCCATCCATCCATCCATCCACCCACCCATCCACCTGGCCGTCCATCTGTCCTTCCACCCATCCATCCACCCGGCCGGCCATCTATCCACTTGGCCATCCGTCCATCTGTCCATATATCCATCCATTCAACCAAGGCTGAGGTGGTGATGGTGGCAGAGCAGAGTCCCAGAAAGAGTGATGGGGGGGCCATTCCAAGCCCAAGGGGCTGGCAACCCCACCAACACGCCTCCACATGGCTGGCGCCCAACACTTACTTGGTAAAGTGCCTCAGCTTGGTCTCAATGCTCCGGTGCCTCATGCACATCCGGGTCAAGGCGGAGCCAATGTCTCTTGTGGCCCCTAAAACAGGAGGGAGAGAGGGGAGAAAAGCCATTAGGGTCCCTCATGTGAACGGGGAATGAGGGTGCAAGCTGCAATGTTACCAGAATGCATTTCTTCACTTTTCTTGCATTCTTGTTTTAATTGTCATCATTTCCAAAGTGTTGTTGTGAGTTTTCCAGGCTGTACGGCCATGTTCCAGAAGCATTCTCTCCTGACATTTCACCCACATCTATGGCAGGCATCCTCAGAGGTTGTCAGGTCTGTTGGAAACTAGACCTCACCACAGTCTTCACAACCTTTGAGGATGCCTGCCATAGATGTGGGAGAAACATCAGGAGAGAATGCTTCTGGATCACGGAAAAAAGTGATTCTGGCCATGAAACCCTTCGACAACACATTATTTCCGAAGTGTACACATTATAACATAACTATCGACATATAAATCAACCAATCAGCAGTAGTAATCTGAATACTTTAAAATAGTAAAAATTCACGCAGTCCAGAAACGCTAGTCAAAGATTAAGAGAAACGAGAGAAAGATTCCTAGCTGCTGCAATGGCGGCGGATGAAAGGATCTGGCTATATATATACTCTCAAGGGGAGAGTGGGCGGGGCTACCACCTAAAAGTGTCGAATAAGTTTTCTAGAAGATTCTGAACTGTCTGCGCAGGCGCAGGAAATACTATATGTGCGATTCACAGGGACCACGATGGGGAAAAAACATTTATCATAATCTTGCTCTTCTTTCAGTTGATCATTTTTAGTCACTCGACGCCATTCCTGGCCAGTCTTTCAATATTGATAGCATTTAGGGATCGGTATGTATGTGCCTTCAAGTCAATGGTTCACTTATGGCTGGCATGGGCCAACTTTGGCCCTCCGTCCAGGTGTTTTGGACCTCAGCTTCCACAATTCCTAACAGCTGGTAGTCGACCCCGTGAATTCCACAGCAAGGAAGGAAGGAGGCAATGGTCTTCCCTTACTCCCATGGCAAAGGTGTGTGGCCATGCTCCTGAGCGTGGCACCAGCCAAGCAACACATTCATGCGCACCTCATTCCTCCTCTCCCTCTCCAGCCGCCCCACGGTCCAGATGGCCCGGATACCAGGAGTCCCGGAAAGAGGCGGAAGCCATCTGCTGCCCAGGGAAGCCAGCCAGCTCCATGCAGTGGCGCCAAAGCCGGCTCAGAGAGCCACAGGCCCAGGGAAGGAGATGCGCAAAGGAGGTGCGCCGCTCTGCGATAATGCATGGCTTCCACTGAGCACCAATATCTGTAAATGGAGCTGCATTATGCACATGGGTCATTATTATTATTATTATTTGCCAATACATCACACAGTCCTAGAACCTTGGGAAGTGTATAATACAACAGCCAGCAAAGTGATCTTGTCTGCTGTTGACTCATCTTGTTGTGTTTCTAATAATAATAATAATAATAATAATAATAATAATAATAATAATAATAATAAAACCTTTATTTGTATACCACTCTT
>NW_026847993.1:1915686-1963366 GCF_025583915.1 Anolis sagrei ordinatus | reverse complement strand
CAGTCCTACAAAGTTGTTTTTGGAAGAATTGAGTTTGCTATGGATTTTGAATACTGCAATTTTGGATTTGGTATATTACAATTTATTGATCGGGAGTTTTATTATTTTTACATAAGCTGTCTTGAAGGCAGGCTGCAAGGATCTAAATTTTAAAAACAAAAATAAAAAATGTTTTGGCACAAGGTAAATGTGACATCTAACGACAGCCCTAGGCATACACAGGATAAGCTGAAAGCAGTTCAGATGCTAGTTGAAATAACATTCACTGAAAGCTTTCTCTTTCATTCTTTCTTTTGGCAGGAAGGGATAAGAGGTATTCACTAAACAAAACAGATTTTGTGAGACTAAACTGACTGGCAAGTAAGATTACCACGAGAGCTGTCTTTCCCGTCTATCTATCTCTAGTGCACCAAATTGTTCTATTTCACACTCCCAATGAGGCATCCCTTTCAGGAGATAATAATAATGATAGAAAGTGCACCAATTGTACACAAGGAAGCTGTCAAGATGAAACTCTCTCTCTCTCTTTTTTTTTTTGCCCAATTTCCGTGCAACTGCTTGGGAAGGACAGGGCTGTCTGAGCAATTGTACATTCTGTGAATATGTTTTGCCACATAAATCTGATTAAGGCACTCTTCGAGGAAGACAGATGGCAGGTTTGACATGAGGTGAAGATGGCTTAATCTCCATCTGTGCTGACATTTCCTGATACCTTCCTGATTCTCCAAGCACCCTGATCATCGCAAATGTGAATTTACTTTCATGGATGATACTCCAAAGCTCTGATACCTGGGGAAGAATTTTAAGTGTTGTTGTATTGTGTCTAATAGTTTATTTGCACTAGCAGAAAGTACTTCTGTTCATGCAAGATAGAGTACATTTGGCCCTCCACATTCACAAGTTTTACGCTTGTAGTTTGGATGTTTCAAGAGTGTGTACTGCCATACGCACCTTCCAAAATGGGGTCTGCTATGGTTACATTCTCATGGCAACCTTGTCCTCAGGAGATGGGGGTTCTGTTTCGGAGCTACAGATGGTGTAGGTAGTGATGACCCCTCCTATTTCACCTCCCGTCATATGAATTTTCACAATGCATTCCCATTTGGGAGCCTCCTCCTCCTCCAAATGTTTATATTTTACTTGGGAATAGGGAAGGAGATACCAGGTGAAACAGGCACATGGTTCACAGGAAGAAGAAAAGGATCTGGGATCAGCAGGATATGTAAAGAACTGTGTGAGTGAGGACCCTGCTCCTCCTTCTCTTCTTGTGTGCCAAGTGTTTATCTTTCCCCTGGTACCTCCCTTCTTTGCCCAGACACACAGCATACAAGAAGCAGAAAAGGACCAAGATCTATAAGGTAAATGAAGTTGTGATGGCACAAGGGGCCTGCTCCTCTTCCTCTTCCCGCGATACCATAACAGTTGGTCACCACTTAGTGACCACAGAGGTGGTGTCCCTTCTCTTTCCCCACAACCGGATATTTATTGTTTTTTCCACTTTTGCAGGGTAACTACATCCCATGAAAGTAGAGGATTGATTGTGCAGCCAGTTAGTAGCCAGCTGCATTAGATCACTACTGACCGAGAGGTCATGAGTTCGAAGCCAGCCCGGGTCAGAGTAAGCTCCTGAACATTAATAGTCTAGCTTGCTGTCAACCTATACAGCCTGAAAGACAGTTGCATCGGTCAAGTAGGAAATCTAGATACCGCTTTATGCGGGAAGGCTAATTTAACTAATTTATGATGCCATAAAACCTTTCAGCAGCATCCAGAAGAATGAGGAAGTACTCCATCAAAGGACTCCATGTCACAAGTGGACGGTGAAGCAGCAGCTCCCCCTGTGGCCAGGATCAAGCATACTGTCATGAGTCCGGAAAATGTTAAATTGCTGGAATGTTACATTGCCTCTGTGTCTGTCTATATATGTTGTATGTCTAAATAGTATTGAATGTTTGGCGTGTATATGTGCATTGTAATCCGCCCTAAGTCCCCTGCGGGGTAAGAAGCATGGAATATAAATACTGTAAATAAATAAAATATTACCTAATTTCCCAACCTACCATTCTGTGTTACATTGTTTTGCAGCTCCTCACTACTGCTCCTCCTGGAAACCACATATAGAGTTTAGCAAAATACAAACGCCTTGGCTTAAGGCACATCTCAAGAACAAAGATAATGTGCTTTTGCAACTATGCTAGAACTACATGAAACTGAACAATAGCTTTATTTCCCTGTATTTGCCTTGGTCCTATTAGGATTACAAATCCCAGAGTGCCCAGCTCATTGATTAGAAAGAATTCAAATCAATTAGAAATTGAATTAGAAATCAATTCAAAGTGCTGGTTTTGGCCTTTAAAGCCCTAAACGGTTCTGGCCCAACTTATCTATTTGAACGTATCTCAGCCTATCAGCCCACCAGGACCCTTAGATCTTCTGGAGAGTCCCTGCTCTCTATCCCACCGGCTTCCCAAGTGCGGCTGGTGGGAACGAGAGACAGGGCCTTTTCTGTGGTGGCCCCTCGGCTTTGGAACACCCTCCCTATAGAGATACGATCAGCCTCTTCGCTGATGGTGTTTCGGAAGAGATTAAAAACATGGTTGTGTAAACAAGCATTCGGTTAGTTTGTTATCACCGAATTTTATGGACTAAGGACTGGTTAATTATGGATGACGAATTCTGGACTGTGATTTTAGTGACGAGATACATGGTATTATTATTGGTGGCCCAATAATTTGTATTGTCTATGTGTTGTTGTTTTAAATTGTATATTGTTTTTAATTGTTGTAAACCGCAATGAGTCGCCGACTTAGGCTGAGATATTAGCGGTATACAAGTGTATTAAATAAATAAATAAATAAATAGAAAGAGGAATACATAGTGGGAAGGGAAAAGGATTGCAGAAGATTGTGGGAGAAAGGCCAGCTTTTTGTTTAGATTTGCAGACCATTGAGTATGTGTTTCACCTAAGGACTTTTCATACTACACAGTAATAACACTTTGATTTCACTTTATCAAACATGTCAACATTCTATAAAATCCTAGTGTGTAGTTTCGTGAGGCACTACCAGTATGGTAGTTTGAATGTTGAACTATAGCTATGGAGACCAGGGTTCAAATCCTTACTGACCATAGAAATCCATTGTCTAATCTTGAGCAAGTCACATTTTATCATCTTCAGAGGAAGACAAGCCCCCCCTGAACAAATGCTGCCAAGGAAACCCATTGATAGGTTTACCTTAGCTTCACCATAAATTAGAAACGAATTGCAAACACCCAATAACTTCTGCATTCAGAAGTCTTAAAGTATCACTGATGCATAATTTTGATGAGGAAGGCAAATGAGAACACTGGGTTGCTGTGAGTTTTCCAGGCTGTAGGTTATGTTCCAGAAGCATTCTCTCCTGACATTTCACCCACATCAATGTCAGACATCCTCAGAGGTTGTGAGGCGTGTTGGAAACTAGACAAGTGAGGTTTATATATCTGTGGAATGTCCTGGGTGAGAGAGAAAAACTCTTGCCTGTTTGATGCAAGTGTGAAAGTTGCAATTGGCCACCTTGAATAGCATTGAATGGCCTTGCAGTATCAAAGCCTGACTCCTTCCTGCCTCAGATGTGTTAGCTGGCCCTGGGTGTTTCCTGGCTGGGATTCCCCTGTTTTCTGAGTGTTGTTGTTTTATTACAGCCCAGAAAACTCACAGCAACCCAATGATTCTGGCCATGAAAGCCTTCAACAACATGAAAAGATGTTTCACCCGGAGAACACAATATTTTCAATATAGGAAACATATTTTCTTCACTGAAAATAGGACTGTGCAAAAACAAAACAAAATGACTTTGGTCCCTTTGCATAAGAAGGTGGGATATGAACTGAAATAAATAACTTGAAAATGATAGATAGATGATAGATAGATAGATAGATAGATAGATAGATAGATAGATAGATATAGAGAGATAGATAGATAGATTGATTGATAGATCAACTTTGGGGACTTTCAAATATCAGGAGAAATTTGAAAATTCTCCCTAATTCATTAGTCTTCCCAATGACATCCCCAATGGCATTTCTTAACCATAAGGAAACTCCTTTTTTCAATCTGGTACCAATAACCATGAGTTATGCTGGCTAGAATCCTGTAGTTACAATTATATAACCAAGAATTACTTATTTGTGACTACTTTGTATTCCCCATTCTTAGGTATTGCCTCATTTAGAGCATACATAGGGACTGTACAAGTCCCTCAACCCCCACTTACTGGTCAAAAGTCCCTGTGATCGATGTGGGTTTGAATTATATTCTCTCCACCCCCAACACAAGGAGAAATTATGACAGGAAACCTGTTTCTGTCAGTTATGATGAAAATCATTAATGCGAGGGAACATTCGTTAGCCACTTTCCTAGTGACGGAGGAACAGATACATGTCAGTCACAATGGCTGTTGACTGGTAAGTGGGAATTCAGGGAGTCTGGCCACGATTCATAACATAAATATGTAAGCAGTACCATGATTACATAACAGCATTGTGCATATAGGAATCTGTCCATTCTTTCCATCTATATTTGTACCACATTCACACATAGATCTGTTCTTCAGTATTCAAGATGTCATCACTGGGCCTTTGCTTCTGTTCCTATCTTGGGCTATATGTATGTTATGATCTTCCTTTATAGTCACCATAAATTGAAAGATAAACAAAAACACATCACACACACACACACACACAACTTGCCATAAGTGTTGGCTTGAAAAATATGCTGTCTTAAAAGTATACAACAATAGCAACAAAAAACAAGCAAACAAAGGAACAATGAACCATATGTTAAAAACATAAGGATAATAATAATGCTTCATTTATATTATGCCCTATCTCTCCGAGGGGACTCAGGGCAGATTCCAGCAAAGACAAACACAAAGGCAAACATTTACATTCTCATTTCCATTTCTAAGCCAAAGAGCCTGTGTTGTCTGTAGATGCTTCCTAGGTCATGTGGCTGACATGAGTGCATGGAGCACTGTTACCTTCCTGCTGAAGCTGCACCTATTGATCTACTCACATTGGCATGTTTTCAAACTGCTAGGTTGGCAGAAGCTGGGGCTAACAGTGGGAGCTCACCCCATCTTGCAGATCCGAACTGCCTACCTTCTGGTCAGCAAGTTCCGCAGCTCAGTAGTTTAATCCATTGCATCACCGTGACTCCCACTAACTAGTATTTCAGTCACAAATTGTACTAAATGCATTTAACCAAATTTGCACGTGTCAGTCAATGATTACATTTTGGTGTGCAAAACTAACCTGCATATTGTGGTTTTAAAAAGCTATGTTCCCATCACTATACAATGAGTCCTCAAACTCTACATAGTCCACAGCAACCTGCCCAGACCAGACTCTTTGATAAGCCCAACAGAATTTGAACTTATGTCAGATTCATCACATGCCCCCTTCGCCAACAAAGAAACTGTATAAAATCAAACTGAGATCCTTAAACAACTCTGCTGGTGGAATCATCAGATGTTTCATCCTTGCTGTTGGAAATGCAGTCTATTTCAAATCAAGCTATGATCAGTAGTGGAGGGTATTATTTTATTCCCTGCAGGCATCAAAACAATGTTGTTCTGCATGGCATTCAGTGTTCGACACTGCTGTTTTAACTGTTTCAAAGCTGTTTTCTAGGATTGGTTTTTGACTGCCTTTAGGGGTTTTAAAAGGGTTCTTTAATGTGTTTTAAGAGTATTTTATCTTCATATTCTTTTAATTGGTGTTTATTTATTCGTCACCTGTTTGCTGTGGACTCATCCTGTTGTGTTTCTAATAATAATAATAATAATATTATAATTATATTTTGCCGATACATCACACAGTCCTAGACACTTGAGAAGTGTCCGTCATGTGATCCAATACAACAGCCAGCAGTGTCTGCTGTGGACTCATCTTGTTGTGTTTCTAATAATGATAATAATAATAATAATAATAATAATTATTCACTGATACATCACACAGTCCTAGACACTTGGGAAGCGTCCAATGTGTGATCCAAAACAACATCCAGCAGAGTGATCTTGTTTGCTGTGGACTCATCTTGTTGTGTTTCTAATAATAATAATAATAATAATAATAATAATAATGGGATCTGCACACATTATTTGCCAATACATCACACAGTCCTAGACACTTGGGAAGTATCCGACGTGTGATCCAATACAACAGCCAGCAGAGTGATCTTGTTTTCTTTGGACTCATCTTGTTGTCTTTCAAATAATAATACTGGGATCTGCACACATTACATCACACAGTCCTAGACACTTGGGAAGTGTCCAACGTGTGATCCAATACAACAGCCAGCAGAGTGATCTTGTCTGCTGTGGACTCATCTTGTTGTGTTTCTAATAATAATAATAATAATAATAATAATAATAATAATAATAATAATAAACACTTGGGAAGTGTCCAACATGTGATCCAATGCAACAGCCAGCAGAGTGTCTGCTGTGGACTCATCCTGTTGCGTTTCTAATAGTAATAATAATAATAATAATAATAATAATAATAATAATAATAATAATGGCGGCTATGTGTGTGTGTGTTTATAGGCATCACTTCTCCCTTCTTCCAATAATTATTTAGTTTTTTTATGCCCAGGAAGGGAGGGTTTATGAGCCTCCTGCCTCAGGACAGTTTACCCTGACTCAGGAACGACAAGAGCTTTCTGAATATGCTTTCTACTCTGAACTCGTCTTGCCCGGGCTGTGCTGCGCCCTGCTCGACACCAATATCCACCAAACCCACAGGCTGTGGTGCTGGCGCATGTTTTCTGAGCCTTTAAAAAGTGGAGATGCTGAGGTCAACGGCGATGGCTTAACCCGTTAATGAACACATTTTAATTCCTATTTTTATTGCATGCTGTGTTTAAGTACCTGATGGAACGCGTTCCTGTTAGTGCAGGTCTGGGTCAACTTGGGCCCTCCCTCCCTCCAGGTGTTGTGGACTTCAACTCCCAGGATTCCTAAAAGTCCAAAACACCTGGCGGAAGGGCCCAAGTTGGCCCAGGCCTGTGTTTGTGGGATTGGGAAGGAGAAAGATCTTTTCCAAGTGCTCCCTTCCATTCATGAAAATGGCTCTGCAGGTATGGAGGACCCTCCATAGCGCATCTGTGGGCATGTACGGGGTGCGCATTCTACACTGCAGAAGTAATGCATGTTAACACCACTTTAACTGCCTTGCACCCAAGCTAGGTGCAAGGCAGTTTAACTGCCTTGCATCCTCCAGATTTTGGGGATCTGACAGGATGCAGTGGAACTGAGCATAGTGCCTAGATCTAGGGAAGTCATGCTCCCCATGCTCTATTCTGCCTTGGTTAGACCACTTTACCTGGAATATTGTGTCCAATTCTGGGCACCACAATTCAAGAGAGATATTGACAAGCTGGAATGTGTCCAGAGGAGGGCGACTAAAATGATCAAGGGTCTGGAGAACAAGCCCTATGAGGAGCGGCTTAAGGAGCTGGGCATGTTTAGCCTGAAGAAGAGAAGGCTGCGAGGAGATATGATAGCCATGTATAAATATGTGAGAGGAAGCCACAGGGAGGAGGGAGCAAGCTTGTTTTCTGCTTCCCTGGAGACTAGGACGCAATGGACAATGGCTTCAAACTACAAGAGAGGAGATTCCATCTGAACATGAGGAAGAACTTCCTGACTGTGAGAGCCGTTCAGCAGTGGAACTCTCTGCCCTGGAGTGTGGTGGAGGCTCCTTTTTTGGAAGCTTTAAACAGAGGCTGGATGGCCATCTGTCAGGGGTGCTTTGAATGCAATATTCCTGCTTCTTGGCAGAATGGGGTTGGACTGGATGGCCCAGAGGTCTCTTCCAACTCTAGGCCACTGATGAACAACTGCACTGCATCCTGTCAGATCCCCAAAATCTGGAGGAAAACAAGAGTCATCGCCATCTTGAAGCCAGGCAAAGACCGTAATGACCCAAAAAGCTACAGACCAATCTCCCTGTTGTGCCACCTCTACAAAGTTCTGGAGAGACTTATTTTGCATAGAATTACGGAAAAAATAGACCCCTGTCTGATCCCACAGCAAGCTGGCTTCAGGAAAGGCAAAAGCTGCACATCGCAAGTGCTGAACCTGACTCAGCACAGAGAAGATGGCTTTGAAAGGCAGCAGATCACAGGAGCTGTCTTCATAGACCTGTCAGCGGCTTATGATACTGTCAACCACTGCCTCCTCCTCCTGAGAAAAATGTATAATATCACAAAGGATACCACCTCACCCGCCTCATAGGAAACCTGCTACAAAACAGGAGCTTTTTTGTTGAGTTCCAGGGCCAGAGAAGCAGATGGCGGAAACAGAAGAACGGCCTGCCTCAGGGGAGCGTGCTTGCTCCATCCATGTTCAACATCTACACACAATGACCAGCCACTGCCAAAAGGGACAGAGAGTGTCATCTATGCTGATGATCGTGCCATCACCACTCAAGGAAATCAGCTACCAAACAGGAGCTTTTTTGTTGAGTTCCAGGGCCAGAGAAGCAGATGGCGGAAATGGAAGAATGGCCTGCCTCAGGGGAGCGTGCTTGCTCCATCCATGTTCAACATCTACACACATGACCAGCCACTGCCAGAAGCTATGGAACATAGAGGCACCCACAGAGGCTTGCTTGTGTGGAACAAAGGGATGGGTGATGCCACTGTGGGCTTTAATGCACGACGATCCACAGGCGCGACGCCATTTACGCCATTCCCTGCGGCATATTATAAACAGAGTGCGCTGCCCTGAAGAACACTTTGTGTGCATACTTGCTTACGCCACACCCAGATGCTTTTTGTGGCCAAGCCAGATGCATGTGAGGAGCGGAGATGCCCTGCGCATGCCCAGGATGCCTTTCGTGTGTTCTGGCAATGCGCAGAAGCCTCTCCTTTTGCTCACTTCCTAGGCTGACGCACAAGGAAACCAGGCATGCCAAAAGGGCAAGTGGTGGGGAAAGCCCTCTCCTGCAAAACTAGGTTTGCATGCATGCATGCACATGCGTGTACACTCCCCCTCGCCACTCACTGCTGCCCAGCCCCCTCCTGACCTCCTTTCCTCTCAGCTGACTTCTCCCTTTGGAAGCATGGCTCTGCCGCCGCCGATACCGCCGCTGCCTGGCAATAATCGCAGCCCACATCTGTCGCCGCGGCTTCCCTTAAACCCAAAGCCCTTCGCAGGGAATTCTGGCAAAAGGGGGGTTGGGGGATGGCCAGAAGGACAGAGGCTCTGACCGCAACCCCTTGAAGCAACAACGCAGGCTTGACCATTAGGCTACAAAGGGGAGTGGGTGTCCCCTCTTGCATCCCTTTCAGGGGTCTCCAACGATGCCTGAAGCATCCATGCCTGCTCTGGCTTGGCTCTCAAGTGCAGACCGTGCCCTTGAACTCTCCCAAAATGCAACACAAACAGAAAAAAGCAACGACAATGACGAATGAGGACAACTACCACCCTAACAATAGATGGATGTCCAACGTTAGAAATACAGTTCTAATGGACATGTGGTCACACACCTAGAATCCTAGAGTTGGAAGAGACCTGGTGGGCCATCCAGTCCAACCCCATTCTGCCACAAAGCAGGAAAATAGCATTCAAAAGATGGCCATCCAACCTCTGCTTCAAAGCCTCCATAGAAGGAGCATCCACCACACTCCAGGGCAGAGAGTTCCACTGCTGAACATAGAGTCCTAGAGTTGGAAGAGACCTGGTGGACTATCCAGTCCAACCCCATTCTGCCACAGAGCAGGAAAATAGCATTCAAAGCACCCCCAAAAGATGGCCATCCAGCCTTTGCTTCAAAGCCTCCATAAAAGGAACTTCCACCACACTCCAGGGCAGAGAGTTCCACTGCTGAACATAGAATCGTAGAGTTGGAAGATACTTGGTGGGCCATCCAGTCCAACCCCATTCTGCCACAAAGCAGGAAAATCACCTTCAAAGCACCCCCAAAAGTTGGCCATCCAGCCTCTGCTTCAAAGCCTCCATAGAAGGAGCATCCACCACACTCCAGGGCAGAGAGTTCCACTGCTGAACATAGAATCGTAGAGTTGGAAGAGACCTGCTGGGCCATCCAGTCCAACTCCCTGCCAAGAAGCAGGAATATTGCATTCAAATCACCCCTGACAGATGGCCATCCAGCCTCTGTTTCAAAGCTTCCAAAGAAAGAGCCTCCACCACACTCTGGGGCAGAGAGTTCCACTGCTGAACGGCTCTCACAGTCAGGAAGTTCTTCCTCATGTTCAGATGGAATCTCCTCTCTTGTAGTTTGAAGCCATTGTTCCATTGCGTCCACTGACTTGGCTTGCAAGTGCAGGCCATGCCCTTGATCTTGGCCAACATGCAATACAAACAGAAAAAGAAATGATGATGACGAGTGATGACGTCTACCACCCTACAAACAGATAGATGTCCAATGTTTTCATAGAATCCTAGAATCCTAGAGTTGGAAGAGACCTCATGGGCCATCCAGTCCAACCCCATTCTGCCAAGAAGCAGGAATATTCTTCTGCAAGGCTGTTTAGAGTGGCTTGTAGATCTTTTTTGGAATGCGCACAGATGACATTGTCATCAGCATACTGGGAGTTCTATAACAGATGTTGTTGTAACCTTGGTTGTGGCTTTCACCGAAACCACCGAAAGGTCGGTGGTTCAAATCCACAGAGTGGGGTGAGCTCCTGCGTTTAGGCCCAGCTTCTGCCCACCGAGCAGTTCAAAAACATGCAAGTATGAGTAGATCGATAGGTAACGGTGCTCCATGCAGTCCTGCCAGTGGCCACATGACCTTGGAGCTGAGGTTAAACAGCTTGCCACCTGTCCGAGAGATGACTTCCACTCCGGTGGGAAGCTTCCTGTCAACAAGGTGAAGTCTCATAGCGATGAAGATGGAGAATAGGGTTGGGGCAATAACACATCATCCCTGTTTGACACCCGATTCCACCTTAAATGGGTCACTTTGGGAGCCATTGCTGTCCAAGACTGTTGCCATCATGTCATCATGGAGGAGCCGCAGGATGTTCACAAATTTGTTTGGGCACCCGATTTGTGGAGGATGGTCCAGAGAGCGCTGCGGTTCACTGTGTCGAATGCCTTTGCAAGGTCAATGAATGCCATGGACAGAGGTTGATTTTGTTAAGGCATGGGCAGTGCATTTGAAGCAGTGGGTGGAAACCCACCAAAACAGAGGCACAAAGAGGTTGCTGGGTTTGCTTGACGCCGTTTCGTGTCATGTTGCAGGGACGAGTGAGACAGCTGCTTCCTTTGAGTGGCCTGTATTCTACAATCTGGCTTCTCAGCACTTCTCATTTCTATGACTTTTGCTGCCTTTGAGCCGGCTACGCAGCTGCTTCGTGCTAGCAAGATGCATTACACACATTTGCTTTTGAGTCCATGTGATTTCTGATCTGTTTTCTTTATTTCTGATAGGCATAGTATCAAAGATTTGGAAGGGACCCCCAAAGGCCATCCAGTCCAGCCCCGTCCTTAACTAGGAGTCATTTGTCAGTTGAATGTTTGCAACTCGGGAATAGCCTGTATATATGTGTGTGTGTGTGTGAGAGAGAGAATATATATATTTATGAGAGATAGGCATAGTATTAAAGATTTGGAAGGGAACCCCAAAGGCCATCCAGTCCAGCCCCGTCCTTAACTAGGAGTCATTTGTCAGTTGAATGTTTGCAACTCGGGAATAGCCTGTATATATGTGTGTGTGTGTGTGAGAGAGAGAGAATATATATATTTATGAGAGATAGGCATAGTATTAAAGATTTGGAAGGGAACCCCAAAGGCCATCCAGTCCAGCCTCATCCTTAATAGGGGTCATTTGTCAGTCAAATGTTTGTAACTCAGGAACAGCCTGTATATATGTGTGTGTGTGTGTGTGAGAGAGAGAGAATATATATATTTATGAGAGATAGGCATAGTATTAAAGATTTGGAAGGGACCCCCAAAGGCCATCCAGTCCAGCCCCGTTCTTAACTAGGAGTCATTTGTCAGTCGAATGTTTGTAATTCAGGAACAGCCTGTATGTGTGTGTGTGTGTGTGTGTGAGTGAGAGAGAGAGAGTATATATATTTATGAGAGATAGGCATAGTATCAAAGATTTGGAAGGGACCCCCAAAGGCCATCCAGTCCAGCCCCGTTCTTAACTAGGAGTCATTTGTCAGTCGAATGTTTGTAACTCAGGAACAGCCTGTATATATGTGTGTGTGTGTGTGAGAGAGAGAATATATATATTTATGAGAGATAGGCATAGTATTAAAGATTTGGAAGGGACCCCCAAAGGCCATCCAGTCCAGCCCCGTTCTTAACTAGGAGTCATTTGTCAGTCGAATGTTTGTAATTCAGGAACAGCCTGTATGTGTGTGTGTGTGTGTGTGTGTGAGTGAGAGAGAGAGAGAGTATATATATTTATGAGAGATAGGCATAGTATCAAAGATTTGGAGGGGACCCCCAAAGGCCATCCAGTCCAGCCCCATCCTTAACTAGGGGTCATTTGTCAGTCAAATGTTTGTAACTCAGGAACAGCCTGTATATATGTGTGTGTGTGTGTGTGAGAGAGAGAGAATATATATATTTATGAGAGATAGGCATAGTATTAAAGATTTGGAAGGGACCCCCAAAGGCCATCCAGTCCAGCCCCGTTCTTAACTAGGAGTCATTTGTCAGTCGAATGTTTGTAATTCAGGAACAGCCTGTATGTGTGTGTGTGTGTGTGTGAGAGAGAGAGAGAGAGAGAGAGAGAATATATATTTATGAGAGATAGGCATAGTATCAAAGATTTGGAGGGGACCCCCAAAGGCCATCCAGTCCAGCCCCATCCTTAACTAGGGGTCATTTGTCAGTCAAATGTTTGTAACTCAGGAACAGCCTGTATATATGTGTGTGTGTGTGTGTGTGTGAGAGAGAGAGAGAGAGAGAGAGAATATATATTTATGAGAGATAGGCATAGTATCAAAGATTTGGACGGGATCCCCAAAGGCCATCCAGTCCAGCCCATCCTTAAGTAGAAGTCATATGTCAGTCGAATGTTTGTAACTCGGGGATGGTCTGTATGTATGTGTGTGTGTATATATATGTGTGTGTGTGTGTGTATATATATACACACACACACACACACATATATACACACATACATACATATATATACATGCATACATGCACACACACATATAAGTAATCAACAGGGAAGCTTTTGGGGCGCCCCTATTTTGTGGGGGCTTCCAGGACAGGAAAGAGGGGAGCCACTCATCCCCAAAAGACGATTGTCTCACGAGGGCTCCAAAGCACAGACAGTTCTGACAGCATGATGTGCCTTATTTACTTGACTCTAATGCGCATCCGGAGACTGGTGGCACAGTGGGTTAAACTGCTGAGCTGCTGAACTTGCTGACCGAAAGGTCGGCGGTTCAAACCCGTGGAGTGGGGTGAGCTCCCGCTGTTAGCCCCAGCTTCTGCCAACCTAGCAGTTTGAAAACATTAGCTGGTAGAAGAACATTATTTTTTTTGCAATGGCTATCATTGCTTTTGGTGAGCCCCCAGTGGTGCAGCGGGTTAAACCGCTGAGCTGCTGAACTTGCTGACCAAAAGGTCGGCGGTTCAAACCCGTGGAGTGGGGTGAGCTCCCGCTGTTAGCCCCAGCTTCTGCCAACCTAGCAGTTTGAAAACATTAGCTGGTAGAAGAACATTATTTTTTTTGCAATGGCTATCATTGCTTTTGGTGAGCCCCCAGTGGTGCAGCGGGTTAAACCGCTGAGCTGCTGAACTTGCTGACCAAAAGGTCGGTGGTTCAAATCCGCAGAGTGGGGGTGAGCTCCCGCTGTTAGTCCCAGCTTCTGCCAACCTAGCAGTTTGAAAACATTAGCTGGTAGAAGAACATTATTTTTTTTGCAATGGCTATCATTGCTTTTGGTGAGCCCCCAGTGGTGCAGCGGGTTAAACCGCTGAGCTGCTGAACTTGCTGACCAAAAGGTCGGTGGTTCAAATCCGCGGAGTGGGGTGAGCTCCCGCTGTTAGCCGCAGCTTCTGCCAACCTAGCAGTTTGAAAACATTAGCTGGTAGAAGAACATTATTTTTTTTGCAATGGCTATCATTGCTTTTGGTGAGCCCTCAGTGGTGCAGCGGGTTAAACCGCTGAGCTGCTGAACTTGCTGACCAAAAGGTCGGTGGTTCAAATCCGCAGAGTGGGGGTGAGCTCCCGCTGTTAGTCCCAGCTTCTGCCAACCTAGCAGTTTGAAAACATTAGCTGGTAGAAGAACATTATTTTTTTTGCAATGGCTATCATTGCGTCCCCAGAGGTGCAGAAGGTTAAAACGCTGAGCTGCTGAACTTTATGACCAAAAGGTCTGTGATTCAAATCCGGGGAGCGGGGGTGAGCTCCCGCTGTTAGTCCCAGCTCCTGCCCACCTAGCAGTTCAAAAACATGCAAGTATGAGTAGATTGATAGGTAACGGTGCTCCATGCAGTCCTGCCAGTGGCCACATGACCTTGGAGGTGTCTATGGACAATGCCGGCTCTTCGTCTTTGAAATGGAGATGAGCAGCAGAGTCCCGGAGTTGGACACAAATAGAGTGAATGCCAAGGGGAAACCTTTACTTTAATTAATGGTCATCTTTTTGGACTAACATTGCATTCCCAAAATTAGGGTGCACATTATATTTGCATAATATGGCCATCTTGGGGCAAAAGGGGAAGCCGCTTCAGGAGCTGCACCTGGAGCTCCTTGGACATCACCTGAGTCAATGCTATGCAATGCTGGGATTTGTAGTTTGGTGAGGCACCATAACCCCATAGCATTGAGCCAGGGCGGTTGAGGTGGACTCATTCTGCAGCAGAGACGCACCAAAGGTCTTATTTTCCATTGCGGGAAGCTTTGGTGCCCTAACACTTTTGTTTTGGAAGAAGGAATTCTCATCAAGCAGCAATTATGCATGCATACTTCTTTTTTTGCTCAAATTATAAAGAGTGCAATTTTTTTGCTGCTGCTCATTACGTTTGCCGGGAAATCCTTTTTTTGGTTTTGTGGTTTTGCAAATGGAAGTGTGCGTTAGATTCAATGACTGAGTCAATAGGGTGAATCATGGTGCTGGACCTGTCCGTCCTTCGGAGTCCTCCATCGTGGATTAAGAGGGATCAGCCTTGGGAGGGCGGTCCACAGAGGGGCCAATCCCACCCCCCTCAAAGAGGGCAGAGGGTCTCCTTGCGGGGCTCATCCTTTGCACGGCTAATCCGCTGCTTTCCTTCCCACTCGTGAGGAGGACAGATGGCGGGCGTCTGGATCGGGCCCTCCTTTTTGAGGAGTGGGTTCCCACTGGAGGTCAAACACTGGAGGACAAACCCTGCAAGCTTGGAAAGGCCGCAACGCCCCAAATGCACCCAAACTGGAAAAGGGGTTTGTCCCATTCCCAAGCTCTGGAATGACCCACCTGCTATTCTATTTCTGCCATTTGCCATTTGCATACAGACTGGGCCATGCGCATGAACATTTGTTGTTGTTCATTCATTCAGTTGTTTCTGACTCTTCGTGACTTCATGGACCGGCCCACGCCAGAGCTCCCTGTCGGCCGTCCCCACCCCCAGGGTCTCCTTCAAGGTCAGTCCAGTCACTTCAAGGATGCCGTCCATCCACCTTGCCCTTGGTCGGCCCCTCTTCCTTTTTCCTTCCATTTTCCCCAGCATCATTCCTTTCTCCAAGCTTTCCTTTCTCCTCATGATGTGGCCAAAGGACTTCATCTTGGCCTCTACTCTCCTTCCCGCCAATGAGAAGCCGGGCTTTCTTTCCTGGAGGATGGACTGGCTGGATCTTCTCGCGGTCCAAGGCACTCTCAGGACTTTCCTCCAGCACCGCAGTTCCAAAGCATCTCTCTTCCTTCGCTCAGCCTTCCCGAAGGTCCAGCTCTCCCATCCGTAGGTGACTATGGGGAATACCATGGCTTTGACTAGGCAATTGTTGCCAGTCTGATGTCTCTACTCTTCACTATTTTATCGAGATTGGTCCTTGCTCTCCTCCCAAGAAGGAAGCGTCTCCTGATTTCCTGGCCACAGTCTGCATCTGCAGTCATCTTTGCGCCTAGAAATACAAAGTCTGTCACGGCCTCCACGGTTTCTCCCTCTATTTCCCAGTTGTCAATCATTCTTGTTGCCATAATCTTGGTTTTTTTGACGTTTAGCTGCAACCCGGCTTTTGCGCTTTCTCCTTTCACCTTGATTAGAAGGCTCCTCAGCTCCTCCTCGCTTTCGGCCATCAGAGTGGTGTCATCTGCATATCTGAGGTTGTTCATGTTTCTTCCAGCCATTTCCACCCCAGCTTTGCATTCCTCAAGCCCCGCACATCCTCGCATGATGTGTTCTGCATACAAGTTGAATAGGTTGGGTGAGAGGATGCAGCCTTGCCGGACGCCTTTCCCAATCTTGAACCAGTCTTGTTCCGTGGTCAGTTCTGACTGTTGCTACTTGGTCCTTGTACAGATTCCTCAGGAGAGAGGGAAGGGGGCTTGGGATGCCCATCCCACCAAGAACTTGCCACAATTTATTATGATCCACACAGTCAAAGGCTTTAGAATAGTCAATGAAGCAGAAGTAGATGTTTTTCTGAAACTCCCTGCCTTTCTCCATTCTCCAGCATCCGGAGATTGGCCATCTGGTCTCTGGTTCCTCTGCCTTTTCTAAACCCAGCTTGAACATCTGGCAACTCTCGCTCCATGTCTTGCTGGAGTCTTCCTTGCAGGATCTTGAGCATTCCCTTCCTGGCATGAGAAATAAGGGCCATTTTATTTCTGCCATTTGCATACCGACTGGGCCATGCGCATGAACATACAGGTTGGTAAACGTGTAACATCAATAACTAAGCAAGAATAAATAAAGGAAGGAAGGAGGGAGGGAGGGAGGGGGAATCCGTCAGAGCAAACACGCTGCCAAACACTGGGCAGGCAAGGCAGAATCAATTCATTACAGCGGGAAATTGCAGACCAGCCACCAAGGGAATGAATCCCTTCAACCATTACAGGCAGTCCCCAAGCGGGTCTGGAGGCCCATTCTCAAGCTGAATCTGTCTGTAAGTCGGAACAGATACATTTGGAAAATCTTGGCAAAAAATAAAAAATGGACTAAGTATTTTTAATTACAAAAATATGAGTCAAGCTCTGAAAGAGTGAGTAGGCCGAAGCCTGTTAAGAGTCAGTGTCGTCCTGAGGAGTGTGAGGGAAATCTTGGTGTGAGAGAAGCCGCGAGAGTGAAGCTCCAATGGGAAGGTTGAACTTTACTGGTGTTATGGAAACCTTGTTTATACAATATATTATATTATATTATATTATATTATATTATTAGAATAGCACAGGAGACAAGGTGGAACTGTCCCCCTGTCCCCCTCTCTCTTCACTCTGGACCAAAGCAGCGGTAATTATAATATATATTATTAATAGTATTATATTGCATTACATTATAATATTATAAATATGTATATACAACATATTATATTACATTATATTATTAAGATAGCACAGGAAACAAGATGGAACTGTCCCCTGCCCCCCCCCCCTCCCCGCTGGTCCAGATATATAATTATAATATATTATTAGTATTAGTATTATATTGCATTACATTATAATATTATAAATATTATATGTATATACAATATATTATATTATATTATACTATATTATATTATATTATATTATATTATATTATTAGAATAGCACAGGAGACAAAGTGGAGCTGTCCCCTCCCCCCCCCCCCTTCACTCTGGACCAGAGCAGCGGTAATTATAATATATTATTATTACTAGTATTATATTGCATTACATTATATTATAAATATATGTATTTACAATATATTATATTATATTATATTATTATATTATTAGTATAGCACAGGAAACAAGGTGGAACTGCCCCCTGCCCGCGCCCCCTTACTTCACTCTGACCCAGATATAGTAAGATATAGTATTACTGACTTGGAAGGGACCCCCAAAGGCCATCCAGCCCAGCCCTATTCTTTACTGTGAGTCATTTGTAAGTCAGGTGCCTGTATCCTGGGGACGGCCTGTACTGTGTGTTGTCAGTGGCTGTTGTTACAGGCCCTAAAGAGCCCCTCTTTCCCCCCCCAGGAAGTGGGGGTGCCTGCTCTCCCAGGTCCTCCGTTTACGTCTATTGAGCAGATGGAGTAGTATCATTCCCTTCCTCCTTTGGAGGCCAAGTGGGAATGTGGAGGGCGTCATGAGGCTCGACTAATCTGCGCGAAGCGATCTGGCCGCCTGGGGACAAACGCGCCGTGACCCATTTCCACAGATCTGGCTTTGCGCACTCCCTCCCTCCTTCCCTCATACGGCAGCCATTGGCCATGTGTGTCAGATGGAGAGCGCATGTGTTCAGTGGCTTTCTCATCTCGGGTGTTGGTGGCCATATCTGCCACTTTCTGGAAAGCGTCCAGGAAGGCCACTGCGGCCAGAACGGTCGTCCTAATGGGAAACGAGAAAGGGGAGAGAGGTCAGAAAAGGGCGGGGGAGACGGACCCCAATTTGGGGTGCCCTTCCCCGGGGAAAAAACATGACACTTCAGCAGTTTGCAAACTGCTTTGAGTCCCCCTCGGGGTGAGAAATGCGGTATACAAATACTGTAAATAATAAATAAATACAACTCGCTTTCCGTAATAATCATGCCGGGCACAGGAAAGGCACATTTCATTCACACGATGCTTCAGAAACAGAATTCACTTTCCACTTTTGTTTTTGTAAACAAGAGAGTCACAAATTATAAGAACTGCCAGCGGCTTATGAGACTGTGAACCACCGCCTCCTCCTCTTGAGAAAAATGTATAACATCACAAAGGGCGACCACCTCACCCGCCTCATAGGAAACCTGCTACAAAACAGGAGCTTTTTTGTTGAGTTCCAGGGCCAGAGAAGCAGATGGCGGAAACAGAAGAACGGCCTGCCTCAGGGGAGCATGCTCGCTCCATCCATGTTCAACATCTACACAAATGACCAGCCACTGCCAGAAGGGACAGAGAGCTTCATCTATGCTGATGATCATGCCATACCGCTCAAGCAGGGAGCTTTGAGATGGTTGAACAGAAGCTCTCCGAAGCTCTAGGTGCTCTTACTGCCTATTACAGGGAAAACCAGCTGATCCCTAATCCATCTAAAACACAGACATGTGCTTTTCATCTCAAGAACAGACAAGCATCCCGAGCTCTGAAGATCACCTGGGAAGGAATCCCACTGGAGCATTGCAGCGCACCCAAATACCTGGGAGTCACTCTGGACCATGCTCTTACCTACAAGAAGCACTGCCTGAACATCAAGAAAAAAGTGGGTGCTAGAAACAATATCATACGAAAGCTGACTGGCACAACCTGGGGATCACAACCAGATACAGTGAAGACATCTGCCCTTGCGCTATGCTACTCTGCTGCTGAGTATGCATGCCCAGTGTGGAACACATCTCACCACACTAAAACAGTGGATGTGGCTCTTAATGAGACATGCCGCATTATCACGGGGTGCTTGCGCCCTACACCACTGGAGAAATTACACTGCTTAGCCAGTATTGCACCACCTGACATCCGCGGGAAGTAGCAGCCAATAGTGAAAGGACCAAGGCAGAGACATCTCCAGCTCTTCCCCTGTTTGGGTATCAGCCAGCACGTCAACGACTTAAATCAAGAAATAGTTTTCTAAGATCTACAGAGACACTCGCTGGAACACCTCAGCAAGTGAGAGTCCAAAAGTGGCAGGCTCAAACCCAGAACTGATACCAAATGAGAGACTCCCTCCTGGGCACACAGAAGAAGACTGGGCAACTTGGAAGGCGCTGAACAGTGCGCTCTGACACCACGAGATGCAGAGCCAACCTCAAGAAATGGGGCCACAAAGTGGAATCCTTGACATGCGAGTGGGGAGAGGAGCAAACCAGAGACCACCTGCTGCAATGCAACCTGAGCCCTGCCACATGCACAAGGGAGGAGCTCCTTGCGGCAACACCAGAGGCACTCCAAGGGGCTAGCGAGTGGTCAAAGGACATTTAATCAACTACCAAACTTGCAAATTTTGTGTTTTGTCTGTTTGTTTGTTTTGTTCTGTTAAAAATGTAATACAATGGTCTGGTTGCCGCTGACACAATAAATAAATAGGGTTTCTTCCTGTTTAATTGAGTGGCACTTACTTGGAAAAGCGTTTTTCCAAGTAAGTAAACCTAGTTTTTGAGGCTGAAGGTAGTATTATCACTTCTTTCCCTCTAGGGCAGTGGTTCTCAACCTGGGGGTCGCGACCCCCAAGGAGGTCGCCTCGCCATTCCGGAAGGGCGCGGGCCAGGTGAGGGCTCCTTCGCGCGAGGCCGGCCTCACCTGCCGCACACTCTCACCATCCGGTAAGGGCGCGAGGCAGGCAAGAGGTCAGAGCTGAATTGGTCGAAGGTACTGCAAATACCATCATCTGTTGTCTATACTCCCCCAAACATATTGTTTTTGTGATTAATCACTATGCATTAATTATTTTCAATTTATGACATCCTGCATATTGGATATTTACGTGACAATTGATAGCAGTAGCAAAATCACAGTTATGAAATGGCAACAAAAATAATGTTATGGTCAGTGGTCACCACAACATAAGGAACTGTATTTAACGGTCACGGCATTAGAAAGGTTGAGAACCACTGATCTAGGGAAGCACTTTGTTTGGAATCTCCCTTAATGAACGTGCACAACGCAGAAACCAAGTTTTGGCACTTTAATAAGCTTTCCCCACATTTTAATGACAGAACCCATTAGGACAGCGTTTCTCAACCTGGGCGTCGGGACCCCGGAGGAGGGTCATGGGGGGGGGGGTATCAGAAGGGTTGACAAAGACCACCAGAAAACACAATATTTTCTGTTGGTCATGCAGGTTCTGTGTGGGAAATTTGGCCTAATTCTGTCATTGATGTGGTGAACTATAAATCCCAGCAATGACAACTCCCAAATGTCAAGGACAATTTCCCCCAAACTCCACCTGTGTTCACATTTGGGCATATTGAGTATTTGTTCCAAGTTTGGTCCAGATCCATCATTGTTTGAGTCCACAGTGCTCTCTGGATGTAGGTGAACTACAACTCCCAAACTCAAGGTCAATGCCCACCAAAACCCTTCTAGTATTTTCTGTTGCATGTGGGAGTTCTATATGCCATGTTTGGTTCAATTTCATCACTGGTGGAGTTCAGAATGCTCTTTGATTATAGGTGAACTATAAATCCCAGCAATTACAACTCCCAAATATCAAGATCTATTTCACCCAAACTCAACCAGTGTTCACATTTGGGCATATTGAGTATTTGTTCCAAGTTTGGTCCAGATCCATCATTTGAGTCCACAGTGCTCTCTGGATGTAGGCGAACTACAACTCCCAAACTCAAGGTCAATGACCACCAAACCCTTCTAGTTGGTCACGGGAGTCCTATATGCCACGTTGGGTTCAATTTCATCATTGGTGTAGTTCAGAATGCTCTTTGATTGTAGGTGAACTATAAATCCCAGCAACTACAACTCCCAAATATCACGGTCTATTTCCCCCACACTCCACCAGTGTTCACATTATGGCATATTGAGTATTTGTTCCAAGTTTGGTGCAGATCCATCATTGTTTGTGTCCACAGTGCTGTCTGGATGTACGTGAACTACAACTTCCAAATATCAAGGTCTATTTTGCCCAAACTCCACCAGTGTTCACATTTTGGTATATTGAGTATTTGTTCCAAGTTCGGTGCAGATCCATCATTGTTTGCGTCCACAGTGCTCTCTGGATGTACGTGAACCACAACTCCCAAATATCAAGGTCTATTTCCCCCAAACTCCATCAGTGTTCATATTTTGGCATACTGAGTATTTGTCATGGGAGAAGGCATGATTTCATGTGTGTACTAGAGAGGCCGGGGGTGGGGGTGAATTTTCCAGCCAGTCTGGTCAACATTGGTAACTGAGGCAACAGCTCCAAAAAGGGCCAGCGGGGAGTTTCTGCTCCCCCAAAGCCTTCTGTCTCTGCACCCTCAGACTCAACAAGCCCAAAATCGGCAGAAAAGGGAGGCCGAGCTGGAAGAGAAGCCGGCTGAGCCACCGCGAACTCTGCAAAGTGCTTGGGAATCCCAAGCGAGAGGCCTTCCCGGCCGCCCCCTCAAACACCTTGCTGGCGGCGGTGGCGGGATTCCCGTGAGAACGCCTGGGCGGCACCGGCACAGTTTGCAAATAGCAATCGCTCGCTCCTGACGGGTGCTTTGAAGACGACTGACGCAGCAGACTTTGCTTTTGCTCAACTGCAGACTCGGGAAAGCTTTGCAGGAGTTCCACCCCCCAATTCACACCTTCCACGCACCAACCTGGCCCTTTAAAGCAGGCCTGGGCCAACTTTGGCCTTCTGGGTGTTTTGGACTCCAACTCCCACCATTCCTAACAGCCGGTAGGCTCTGCAAGGAAGCAGGTGAAACAAGAGATCCCATCCTCAGCTGCTGCAAGAAGATCGCACAGACAGACTCCAAGCAGAGGCACAACACCCTTGCTCAGGTGATTCATTAGAACTTGTGCCACAAAGACCACCTGCCTGCCACAAAAAACGGGTGGGATCACAAGCCGGAAAAAGTTACAGAGAATGAACACGTCAAGCTATTCTGGGACTTCCGGATTCAGACAGACAGAGTTTTGGAGCACAAGACTCCTGACCTCATGATCGTGTTAAAAAACAAAGTATGGGTTGTCGATGTCGCAATCCCAGGTGACGGCAGGATTGAAGAGAAACAACTGGAAAAGCTGACACAATATGAGGATTTCAAGATCGAACTGCAAAGACTCTGGCACAAGCCAGTCAAGGGGGTCCCAGTGGTGATCGGCACACTGGGTGCAGTGCCTCAAGACCTTGGCCTGCACTTAAACACAATCGGCACTGACAAGATTACCATCTGCCGGCTGCAAAAGGCCAACTTACTGGGATCTGCACGCATTGGGTTTTTGTAAGTTTTTTCGGGCTATATGGCCATATTCTAGAGCAGTGATTCTCAACCTGGGGTCCCCAGATGTTTTTGGCCTCCAACTCCCAGAAATCCTAACAGCTAGTAAACTGGCTGGGATTTCTGGGAGTTGTAGGCCAAAAACATCTGGGGACCCCAGGTAGAGAACCACTGTTCTAGAGGCATTCTCTCCTGACATTTTGCCTGCATCTATGGCAAGCATCCTCAGAGGTAGTGAGGTCTGTTGGAACTAGGAAAAAGGGTTTATATATCTGTGGAATGACCAGGGTGGGGCAAAGGACTCTTGTCTGTTGGAGCTAGGTGTGGATGTTTCAACTGACCACCTTGATTAGCATTTGATGGCCTGGCATTGCCTGGGCAATCTTTTGTTGAGAGGTGATTAAATGTGTCTGATTGTTTCCTCTCTGTTGTTTTGCTGTTTAATTTTAGAGTTTTTTTTTAATACTGGTAGCCAGATTTTGTTCATTTTTATGGTTTCCTCCTTTCTGCATGCATTATTCACCGATACACAGTCCTAGATACTTGGGAAGACTCCGACATGTGATCCAATACAACAGCCAGCGGAGTGTCTGCTGTGGACTCATCTTGTTGTGCTTCAAATAACAACAATAATAACAGTAATAATAATCTTCATCATCTTCATCCTCATCCTCATCTGCCTTCTGTGGCTGAGGAAGGGTCCACCAGGAGCTACGGAGGACACTGACCCTGCAAGGTGGCAAAGCCGGCCAGAGGACAGGAGCAGGATTCAAAGGGATCTTGACAGATTAGGGAGATGATGGGCCAAAACTAACAAAATGAAGTTCAACAGGGACAAATGCAAGATACTCCACTCAGGCAGAAAAAACGAAATGCAAAGAGACATAATGGGGGACGATGAGGCCTGGCTCGAGAGTAGGATGTGTGAAAAAGATCTTGGAGTCCTCGTGGAAAGGAAGGGGAACATGAGCCAAGAATGTGATGTGGCGGCAAAAAAAGCCAATGGGATTTTGGCCTGCATCAAGAGGAGCATAGTGTCTAGATCTAGGGAAGTCATGCTCCCCATGCTCTATTCCGCTTTGGTTAGATCACTTTACCTGGAATATTGTGTCCAATTCTGGGCACCACAATTCAAGAGAGATTGACAAGCTGGAATGTGTCCAGAGGAGGGCGACTAAAATGATCAAGGGTCTGGAGAACAAGCCCTATGAGGAGCGGCTTAAGGAGCTGGGCATGTTTAGCCTGAAGAAGAGAAGGATGAGAGGAGATATGATGATAGCCATGTATAAATATGTGAGAGGAAGCCACAGGGAGGAGAGAGCAAGCTTGCTTACTGCTTCCTGGAGACTAGGACGCAAGGGAACAATGGCTTCAAACTACAAGAGAGGAGATTCCACCTGAACATGAGGAAGAACTTCCTGACTGTGAGAGCCGTTCAGCAGTGGAACTCTCTGCCCCAGGGGGAGTGTGGTGGAGGCTCCTTCTTTGGAGGCTTTTAAACAGAGGCTGGATGGCCATCTGTCAGGGGTGCTTTGAATGCAATATTCCTGCTTCTTGGCAGAATGGGGTTGGACTGGATGATGGCCCAGGAGGTCTCTTCCAACTCTTGATTCTAGGATTCTATGATTGTATCTGAAGGGCTGCGAAGTGGACTCAGCGTGCCTTCTGCTGCTCCAGTGGATTCCGCTGGATCCAAAGAAGAAGCTTCCTCTTAAACTGTGGGAAGAAGTCTTCCTTGACTGCGAGGGGCTGAAGGGTCCCTGGGCATGGGGTGGACTAGGTGCCCTCTGGGAGCCCTCTTTCCTGAGAGAGAGAGAGAGAGGGACCCAGGGCCTGAGAACCTTTCCCTCCTAGGCAATTGGATGTGGGGAGGAGAGGAGAGGAGGGCTGTGCGTGGGAGCGCATAAAGGAAGAGGAAACCCTCTTTTTCTCCCTCTTCCCAGCCCGCCAAGCCCCGCACAAAGGCGCATTGGAGAGGAAGATTGAGCGCACAGTGCCAGCAGCCAAGTTGGGAAAGGAAGGAGATAAGGGAGCCTGTCAGGCCCAACCAAGGGTCAGGAGCACAAGCAAAGAAGAAGGGAAGAAGAAGGCAAAGAAGAGGAGGAGGAGGAGGATGACAGCGTACCTCATGGGTGGTGGACGACAATGAAGAAGAGGAAGAAGGAAGAGAAGGGAGGAAGAGGAGGAAAAGCAGGCGGAGGAGGAAGAAGAACAAGAGGAGGAAGAAGAAGAGGAGGAAGGACCAAGAACAAGGAATATCCAGCTCCATATTCAAGCTGGAATGTGCCCAGAGGAAGAGGGCGATGCAAAGGATCAAGAGTCTTCTCCAGGTGACCTCATGGACCCTGTTGGCCATGGCCACCCTCAGCTCCTTTAAGGTCAAGCCAGTCATTCAAGGATACCATCCATCCATCTTGCCCTTGCTCGGCCCCTCCTCCTTTTTCCCAACATCATTGTCTTCTCTAGGTGACCTCATGGACCAGCCCACGCCAGAGCTCCCTGTTGGCTGTCACCACCCCCAGCTCCTTCAGAGTCAAGCCAGTCACTTCAAGGATACCATCCATCCATCTTGCCCTTGGTCGGCCCCTCTTCCTTTTTCCTTCCATTTCCCCCAGGATCATTATCTTCTCTAGTGACCTCATGGACCAGCTCACACCGGAGCTCCCTGTTGGCCGTCCCCACCCCAGCTCCTTCAAGGTCAGCCAGTCACTTCAAGGATGCCATACCATCCATCCATCTTGCCCTGCCCCTCTTCCTTTTTCCTTCCATTTTCCCCAGCATCATTGTCTTCTCTAGGTGACCTCATGGACCAGCCCATGCCAGAGCTCCCTGTTGGCCGTCACCACCCCCAGCTCCTTCAAGGTCAAGCCAGTCACTTCAAGGATACCATCCATCCATCTTGCCCTTGGTCGGCCCCTCTTCCTTTTTCCTTCCATTTTCCCCAGCATCATTGTCTTCTCTAGGTGACCTCATGGACCATCCCATGCCAGAGCTCCCTGTCGGCCGTCACCACCCCCAGCTCCTTCAAGGTCAATCCAGTCACTTCAAGGATGCCATCCATCCATCTTGCCCTTGCTCAGCCCTTCTTCCTTTTTCCTTCCATTTCTCCCAGCATCATTGTCTTCTCTAGGTGACCTCATGGACCAGCCCATGCCAGAGGTCCCTGTTGGCCGTCACCACCCCCAGCTCCTTCAAGGTCAAGCCAGTCACTTCAAGGATCCCATCCATCCATCCATCTTGCCCTTGCTCAGCCCTTCTTCCTTTTTCCTTCCATTTCTCCCAGCATCATTGTCTTCTCTAGGTGACCTCATGGACCAGCCCATGCCAGAGGTCCCTGTTGGCCGTCACCACCCCCAGCTCCTTCAAGGTCAAGCCAGTCACTTCAAGGATCCCATCCATCCATCCATCTTGCCCTTGCTCAGCCCTTCTTCCTTTTTCCTTCCATTTCTCCCAGCATCATTGTCTTCTCTAGGTGACCTCATGGACCAGCCCATGCCAGAGGTCCCTGTTGGCCGTCACCACCCCCAGCTCCTTCAAGGTCAAGCCAGTCACTTCAAGGATCCCATCCATCCATCCATCTTGCCCTTGCTCAGCCCTTCTTCCTTTTTCCTTCCATTTCCCCCAACATCATTGTCTTCTCTAAGTGACTCTCATGGACAAGCCCATACCAGTGGCCACCCCCAGCTCCTTCAAAGTCGGGCCAGTCACTTCAAGGATACCATCCATCCATCTTGCCCTTGGTCTCCTTCTTTCCTTTTTCCTTCCATTTCTCCCAGCATCATTGTCTTCTCTAGGTGACCTCATGGACCAGCCCACGCCAGAGGTCCCTGTTGGCCGTCACCACCCGCAGGGTCCAGAATGAAGAGAGGGGCCAGGAAGGCAGTTCCATCTTGTCTCCTGCACTGTGCTTATAATATAATTAATATAATATAATATAATATAATATAATATAATATAATATAATAATATATTGTATGTACATATAATATTGATAATATTATAATGTAATACAATACACTTCTACTAATTATAAAATGATACTATAATTATATCTATATATATATAAATGCTCTGTGCATAATGAGTACCTTAAAAACAAAAGAACCAATGAACGAAATCACACCAAATTTGGCAACAAAACGTCTCACAACACAAGGAGTGACCATCACTCAAAAAATTATGATTTTGTCATTTGGGAGTTGTAGTTGCTGGGATTTATAGTTCACCTACAATCAAGAGCATTCCGAACCCCACCAACAATGGAATTGGGCCAAACATCCCACAGCAGAACCCTCATGACCAACAGAAAATATTGTGTTTTCTGGTGGTCTTTGGTGACCCTTCTGACACCCCCCTGGTGACCCCCCCCTCGGGTCTTGACTTCCCAATTTGAGAAATGCTGCCCTAAGGCCATCCAGTCTAACCTCCTTCACCAGGGCAATGAAACATAATCAAAGCCCTCCTGACAAAGGGCCATCCAACCATTCACACACACACATATATGTATACTAGCGGTCCCCTGCCACGCGTTGCTGTGGCCCAGTATGGTGATCTGGAAAATAAAGTAATGAGAAAGTGTTGGTTTCTAATAGATGTAATGTTTCTAATAGATGTAATATATGTGAGTGTGAATGGCTAGATGGCTCTTTGTCAGGAGGGCTTTATGTTTTCTTGCCCTGGTGAAGGGAGTTGGACTGGATAGCCTTAACGCAGCATTTCTCAAACCTGGGGCTTGGGATCCCTGGTGGGGGGTCGCAAGGAGGTGTTAGAAGGGTTGCCAAAGACCACCAGAAAACACAGCAGGAGGTTTGCCCCAATTCTGTCATTGGTGGGGTTCAGAATGCTCTTTGATTGTAGGTGAACTATAAATCCCAGTAACTACAACTCCCAAATGTCAAGGTCTATTTCCCCAAACTCCATCTGTGTTCATATTTGGGCATATCGAATATTCGTGCCAAGTTTGGTCCAGATCCATCATTGTTTGAGTCCACAGTGCTCTCTGTATGTAGGTGAACTACAACTCCCAAACTCAAGGTCAATGCCCACCAAACCCTTCTAGTGTTTTCTGTTGGTCATGGGAGTCCTGTGTGCCAAGATTGGTTCAATTCCATCATTGGTGGAGTTCAGAATGCTCTTTGATTGTAGGTGAACTATAAATCCCAGCAACTACAACTCCCAAATGACAAAATCATAATTTTTTGAGTGATGGTCACTCCTTGTGTTGTGAGACAGTTTTGTTGCCAAATTTGGTGTGATTTCGTTCATTGGTTCTTTTGTTTTTAAGGTACTCATTATGCACAGAACATTTTTATATATATAGATGACAGATATAGTATCACAGATTGGAAAGGGACCCCTAAAGAAGGACAATGCCATGTTGCATGTTCCAGGGTGGGCAAACCAGACACCCTCCACATCAACACTGACAAAGAAACAGCAAGAAATACTGTTTACCCACAAGCACAAAGACACCAACACCTTCTCATTATTTTATTTTCCAGATCACCAGACTGGGCCACAGCAACGCCTGGCAGGGGACCGCTAGTATTTTATATTAAATGTAATATTACTAATAATAACCGACCACTTCCTGGTCAGATTTAGGCTCACTGCGCCCCCTAACCTCTGCAGAGGTGGAGGACCCATTAAGTTGGTCCGCCCCAGGAGGCTTATGGATCCGGATGGATTCCTGATGGCTCTTGGGGAGTTTCCCGCCGCCTCGGTAGGTGACCCTGTCGAGGCCCTGGTCACTCTCTGGAATGGGGAGATGACTAGGGCAATTGACACGATCGCTCCGGAACGTCCCCTCTCAAGTAGCCGAGCTAAACCAGCTCCCTGGTTCACCGAGGAGCTGGCAGCGATGAAGCGAAGGAAGAGGGAACTAGAGAGTGTGTGGCGTTCGGATCCGAGTGAGCCAAATCGAACACGGTTTGTGTCCTTTTTAAGGGCATATGCCGCGGCAATAAAAGCCGCAAAGAAGGCCTTCTTTGCGGCCACTATTGCGTCTGCAAAGAACCGTCCGGCTGAGCTGTTCCGAATTGTCAGAGGCCTTTTAAATCCCACCACTCAAGGTGGGAACCCTGACGATTCGACTTCTCGCTGTGAAGCTTTTGCTCAGTTCTTTACAGACAAAGTCGCTTTGATCCGTTCTGGTCTGGATACCATGTTAATGGCAGTCTCTGAGGATGTAACACGAGCACCTGCTTGTCCAGTTTTGATGGATTCATTTCAATTGGTGAAACCCGAGGATGTGGACAAGATACTTGGAGGAATGAGGCCAACCACATGCATCCTGGACCCCTGCCCATCCTGGCTTCTAAAGGAGGCCAGAGGGGGATTGGCTGAGTGGGTTAAGGTGGTGGTTAATGCTTCCCTTCGGGAAGGCAAGATTCCAGCGAGCTTAAAACAAGCTATAATAAAACCGCTGTTGAAGAAACCATCACTGGATCCCACTAAATTCGACAACTATCGGCCAGTTTCCAATCTCCCCTTCTTGGGCAAAGTCTTGGAACGTGTGGTGGCCTCACAACTCCAGGTATTCTTGGTAGACACTGATTATCTAGATCCCGGCACAGTCTGGCTTTAGGCCGGGACATGGTACCGAGACAGCCTTGGTCGCCTTAGTGGATGATCTGCGCCGGGAGCTCGACAGGGGGAGTGTGTCCCTGTTGGTGCTGCTGGACCTCTCAGCGGCCTTCGATACCGTCGACCACGGTATCCTTCTGGGACGCCTCGCGGGGATGGGTCTTGGAGGTACTGTTCTGCAGTGGCTCCGGTCATTCCTGGAGGGTCGATCTCAGAAGGTGTTGTTGGGGGACACCTGTTCAACCCCACAACCATTGTCTTGTGGGGTTCCTCAGGGCTCAATATTGTCTCCCATGTTGTTTAACATCTACATGAAGCCGCTGGAGGAGATCATCCGGAGTTTCGGGGTACGGTGTCATCTGTACGCGGATGATGTCCAACTCTGTCACTCCTTTCCACCTGCTACTAAGGAGGCTGTCCAGGTCCTGAACCGGTGCTTGGCCGCTGTGACGGTCTGGATGGGGGCGAACAAATTGAAATTGAATCCAGACAAGACAGAGGTCCTCCTGGTCAGTCGCAAGGCCGAACAGGGCATAGGGTTACAGCCTGTGTTGGATGGGGCCGCACTCCCCTTGAAGACGCAGGTTCGCAGCTTGGGTGTGACCCTGGACTCATCGCTGAGCCTGGAACCCCAGGTTTCGGCGGTGACCAGGGGAGCATTTGCACAGCTAAAGCTTTTGCGCCAGCTGCGCCCGTACCTTGGGAAGTCTGACTTGGCCACGGTAGTCCACGCTCTGGTTACATCCCGTTTAGACTACTGCAACGCTCTCTACGTGGGGTTGCCTTTGAAGACAGCTCGGAAGCTCCAACTAGTCCAACGCTCGGCAGCCATGATTTTAACAGGAACGGAGCGCAGGGAGCATACAACCCCCCTGTTGCGCCAACTCCACTGGCTACCGATCTGCTACCGGGCTGAATTCAAAGTGCTGGCGTTGGCCTTTAAAGCCCTAAACGGTTCCGGCCCAAGCTACCTATCTGACCGCCTCTCTGCCTATGAACCCACCAGGACTTTGAGATCTTCCGGGGAGACCCTGCTCTCGATCCCGCCTGCTTCTCAAGCTCGGCTGGCGGGGACGAGAGATAGGGCCTTCTCGGTGGTGGCTCCTCGGCTGTGGAACGCCCTTCCAACGGACATTAGACTAGCACCATCTCTAATGGTATTCCGCAAAAAAGTGAAGACCTGGCTGTTTGAGCAGGCGTTTGAATAATTAGTGCAATCTGGTAATGGAACATAGGAATGGAACAATGGACGACGAACCTGGACTACGCTTGGATGATGAGAAGATTGGGTACGGTTGTTTTTTGTAATAATTGTGCATTGTAATTGCTTATTGGTAATTTATGGATAATGTGTTAAGTCAATTGTTATATGTTGTATGGAACCACTGCTGTTTTTCTACTGTTTGTGTACCGCTGTGAGTCGCCTTCGGGCTTGAGATACAGCGGTATAGAAGCAAAGTAAATAAATAAATAAATAAATAAATAAATAATGTTATAGCTCAATGTAATATATAATATTAATATTGTGCTATGGTAATAATATAATATATTGTATTTACTTTTTACTTGCAAGCCCCTCTGAGTCCCCTTCGGGGTGAGAAGGGCGGCATAGAAATGTCGTCAATAAATAAATAAATTGCCCTCTTGCCCACAGAACGTAGTTAAAACCAAACCATAAACAACCCAACAACAAGAGCCCAACAAGGACATTTGCCAATAACACAACTGGCACAGCAACCCCGGCGGATGTCGGCCGGACCCAAAACGTAAAGGAACTCACCGCAGTTGAGAGTGCAGCTTGGTTGCCTTGGAGTTGAAGTCTTCCCAGATGGGATAGGAGCTCTGAAAGAGAAGAGGAAGAGGCGGCTGAGCAAACAAAAGGCTACCAGTATTATAGAATCTGGCTACCACTATTTAAAAACTTCCAACAGCAAAAAATTACAACAGAGAGGAAACACCTCATCTAATCACCTCTCAACAAAAGATTGCCCAAGGCACTGCCAGGCCATCAAATACTAATCAAGGTGGTCAGTTGAAACATTAGGAGCCCCCGGTGGCGCAGTGGGTTCAACCCCTGTGCCGGCAGGACTGAAGACCAACAGGTCGCAGGTTCGAATCCGGGGAGAGGCGGATGAGCTCCCTCTATCAGCTCCAGCTCCTCATGCGGGGACATGAGAGAAGCCTCCCACAAGGATGACAAAACATCAAATCATCTGGGCGTCCCCTGGGCAACGTCCTTGCAGACGGCCAATTCTCTCACAACAGAAGCGACTTTCTCAAGCTGTTCCTGACACGACAAAAATAAATAAATAGTTGAAACATTCACACTTGGCTCCAGCAGACAAGAGTCCTTTGTCCCACCCTGGTCATTCCACAGATATATAAACCCTTTTCCCTAATTCCAACAGACCTCACAACCTCTGAGGATGCTTGCCATAGGTGCAGGTGAAATGTCAGGAGAGAATGTCTCTAGAACATGGCCATGTAGCCCGAAAAAAATCTACAACCACCCAAACAAAAGGCTGCCTGGCACCTGGAGACACGCGTTGACAGAAAGACAGGACACATCACTATCTCATATCCATCAAAAGGAGATACTCTCACCCACCAGGGCCAGATTAAAGGGGACAGAAGACGCCAGGCACACTGGGTCAGGAGCTAAGGGCAAGCATCCCAAATCTAGCCCAGGTTGGGTTTGGGGCCTGCATCAATGTTGGCCTGCTTCAAGAGGAGTCTAGTGCCTAGATCCAGGGAAGAAGTCCTGCTCCCCATGCTCTGTTCTGCCTTGGTCAGACCACTTCACCTGGAATATTGTGTCCAATTCTGGGCACCACAATTGAAGGGAGGTGTTGACAAGTGGAATGTTTCCAAAGGACGGCGACTGAAATAATCTAGGGTCTGGAGAACAAGCCCTATGAGGAGCAGCTTAAAAAGCTGGGCATGTTTAGCCTGAAGAAGAGAAGGATGAGAGGAGATACGAGAGCCATGTATAAACATGTGAGAGGAAGCCACAGGGGGGAGGGAGCAAGCTTCCTTTCTGCTTCCCTGGAGACTAGGACGCAATGGAACAATGGCTTCAAACTACAAGAAAGGAGATTCCACCTGAACATGAGGAAGAACTTCCTGACTGTGAGAAGGGCTGTTCAGCAGTGGAACTCTCTGCCTCGGAGAGAGTGTGGTAGAGGCTCCTTCTTTGGAGGCTTTGAAACAGAGGCTGGATGGCCATCTGTTGGGGGTGCTTTGAATGTGCTTGTCCTGCTTCTTGGCAGAAGGGGGTTGGACTGGATGAAGGCCCACCAGGACTCTTCCAACTCTAGGATTCTAGGTGTGAGACCACATGTCCATTAGAACTGTATTTTCCTCCGGTTTTATATAATAGGGTTCCAGCCAATGCAATTGTCACTTCTCCAATTCTGGGCCCCATAATCGAAGGGAGAGGTTAACTCTAAGCTGGAATACTGTCTCCAGCAGGCTGAGGTAGGTATCTGATGTCAAGGCAAGGATCTGTGTAGACTATGTTAATCTTCCTCCTCTTCCTCTCCATAAGTCAGATTGCACAATTAGGTCTTTAATAGCTTTTTAAAGGAGAGGAGAGAGGGGGCCATTTTTAGTTCAGGCGTACAGGGAGCACACCCCCCCCCCCCCGTTACGTCAACTCCACTTGTTGCCGGTTCATTTCCGAGCACAATTCAAAGTGCTGGTCTTGGCCTATAAAGCCCTATATGACTCCGGCCCAGCTTATTTGTCCAAACGTATCTCCCTCTACGTTCCAAATGCGGCTGGTGGGGACGAGGGACAGGCCTTCTCGGTGGTGACCCGAGATTATTTATTATTTATTATTTATTATAATAAATAATAGTTCCTTGGGCAGGGAGTTCCAGAGGCGGGGAGTAGCCACGGAGAAGGACCCTTCTCTCTTAATCTCACCAACCGCGCTTGAGATGGGGGTGGGACTGTGAGCAGGGCCTCCTCTGCTGATCGCAGTGCAAGCCGAGATGTGGTTTCTCATATAGCCTGGAAATGTTATAAATAATAAATAATAGTTCCTTGGGCAGGGAGTTCCAGAGGCGAGGAGCAGCCATGGAGAAGGACCCTTCTCTCAGTCCCACCAATTGCGCTTGAGACGGGAGAGAGACCGAGAGCAAGGCCTCCTCCGCTGATCACAGTGCTCGTGCTCGTTTGCAAGTGGAGATGTGGTTTTTCAAATAGCCTGGAAATGCTATAAATAATAGTTCCTTAGGGAGGGAGTTCCAGAGGTGGGGAGCCACCCCGGAGAAGGCCCCTTCTCTCATTCCCACCAATTGTGCTTGAGATGGGACTGGGACCGAGAGCAGGGCCTCCTCCGCTGATCGCAGTGCTTGTGCTGGTTTGCAAGTGGAGATGTTGTTTTCCAAATAGCCTGAGCCCGAACCCATCCTGGAAGGCTGTTGCAGATGCATACACAGGAGAGGAGAAGAAGAAAGAGGAGGGGGCTGCCATGGGAAGGCTGCACCAATTCCGATGCTGCAAAGTCGCACAGCGTATGGGTTCATCGCGTACATCTTGAGGAAGCAAGTGCTCCAGAAACCCACCCACCCTCCCTCCGCCTCCCGCTTGGCCATTCACTGGCCTTGCAAGATGGACAAAGGCCCACCTGTCTCCCTGAGGCACGGGCACCCCCAAAGCGGAGCCAGGAAAGGGTTACTCGGGGAAGAGAAGAAGAAAGAGAAGAGCCAGATCAGACGGGAGGAAAACAGCAAGAGGGAATCTATGGCTGTGGGCGGATGGAGGGACGGCCGGGGAGGAGTGACTCAGCAGCACAGGCTCCCTCCGCTCTGCGCTAAAGCAGCCCAGCCACAAACACACACACACACAGAGCCTCTCGCTCGATTCGCCAGGTTGCCCCCAAGCCTGCACCAAGCAGCCCCCCGCCAGGGAGCCATGCGCCAACTCCCAGCTCCAGCCCTTCCAAAGCTTCCCACCAACGTTCAGCATCAAGCTGGGAAACACCCTCCAAGCCCCTGCTTCTTCCAGACTTAAAAAGCTAAAAAATAAAAAAATACATTGCAATGCATGCACACACACACATATGTATGTTTTTTATTGAGCACTAGCTGTGCCCTGCCACACGTTGCTGTGGTCCAGTCTGTGTATATGTGCTTTGTGTATATACGTGGTTTTGCACATGCATTGTAATATATATATATTTGGCTTTTTAAGTCTCTTCCACTGAGTTTTCCAGTGTTTTTATGAGTGACTAGCCGTCCCCTGCCACACGTTGCTGTGGCCCAGTCTGTGTACATGTGTTTTGTGTATCTATCTATCTGTGTATATATGTTTGTTTGTGAATATATGTGGGTTTGTGCATGCATTGTAATGTATTTTGGGGGGGGGGGGCTTTTTAAGTCTCTTCCACTGTAGTTTCCAGTGTTTTTATGAGTGACTAGCGGTCCCCTGCCAGGCGGACCGCTAGTGGCTCAGTCTGGTGATCTGGAAAATAAAGTAATGAGAAAGTATTGGTTTCTAATATATGTCATGTCTTTCTGCTTGTGGGTAAACAGAATTTCTTGCTGTTTCTTTGTCAGTGTTGGAGATTGCCTGGTTTGCCCACTCTGGAACACGCAACATCTCATTGTCCTTCTTTAGGGGGCCCTTTCAAATCTAGGATTCTATATCTCTTTGTCTGTGTGAATCATATATATCCATCTATAACTATGGCTAGATGGCTCTGTGTCATCCAACCATAGGGCTATAGGATCGGGGTATAGGGTGGCAACCTGTGCTGGACGGGGTTACACTCCCCCTGAAGCCACAGGTTCGCAGTTTGGGGGTCCTCTTGGATTCATCGCTCACGCTTGAGGCTCAGGCGGTGTCTGGGAGGGCTTTTGCACAATTGAGACTCGTGCACCAACTTTGACCGTACCTCACGAAGGCTGATCTGGCCGGGGTGGTCCATGCCTTGGACACCTCTAGGTTGGATTACTGCAATGCGCTCTATGTGGGGCTGCCCTTGAAAACAGCTCGGGAATTCCAACTGGTCCAACGGGCAGCGGCCAGGATGTTAACTGGGGCCCCTTACAGAGAGAGGTCAACCCTCCTGTTCAAGGAGCTCCACTGGCTGCCGTTTATTTTCCGAGCCCAATTCAAGGTGCAGGTGCTTACCTACAAAGCCCTGAACGGTTTGGGACCATCCTACCTGCGTGACCGCATCTCCGTTTATGAACCCACGCGCTCACTTCGTTCATCCGGAGAGGCCCTGCTCGTGATTCCGCCTGCGTCACATGCGCGTCTGGTGGGGACGCGAGACAGGGCCTTTTCTGTGGTGGCCCCCCGACTCTGGAACACCCTCCCCAAAGATCTTAGACAGGTCCCTACATTGGCAGTCCTTAGAAAGAACTTGAAGACCTGGCTGTTCCGATGTGCCTTCCCCGAATAGGAAATCTCCAATACCAAGTCCCAGAAGCACTTTAGTAGAACTAAGATTGCCGCACACTGCACTTGCCCTATAAGCCTTACGTATCACCTGTCACATCAGCACTTTTAAACCTGTACCCATTACCCTGGCCTGGCCCAGTTTTTATAGTGTCTTGATGTATTGTTTGTTGTTTAATATTTCTTTAACTGTTTTTAATTTGCTTAGGAGTTGTATTGTTGTGTTTTGAGGCCTTGGCCTTTGTAAGCCGCATCGAGTCCTTTGTTTACGTTTTCTTGCCCTGGTGAAGGGAGTTGGACTGGGTGGTCATGGGGGTTCTGTGTGGGAGGTTTGGCCCAATTCTATAGCTGGTAGGGTTCAGGATGCTCTGTGATTGTAGATGAACTATAAATCCCAGCAACTACAACTCCCAAATGTCAAGATTCTGACATGAAAAAACAACAACAGCCCATACATGGGAAAGGGATTGCAATGGAAACACTACGGGTCCTTGCCTTCCATAACAGCTTCATTGGTTCTCCTTTTTGTCAAAGGGGAGAGGCAGCCCCAAATGCAAGGCCGGACGAGCCTCTCGTCCTGCAAGTGTGGCTAGCACTATTACACCTTGGCCACTGAAGCCAGGACGGTTGTGCAGGCCTTGCATGGGGGGCTTTCTCCTGGTGGCTCCTTCCACCCAAAGACCTGCCAGCTGGAAGGCAGCCTCTTCCCCTGGCAACCAAAACACAGCCCTGAAAGCCCCTTTGGAACGTTATGGAAGGCTGCCCCTTCTGCCGGGATGCGAGCCCCCTCCCCAACATGGCAACGTCCCTCATCAATCCTCCATTCATTGCAAAGCGGCTGACAATCAGGAAAGGAGCCGGCTTCATGGAAACAACAGCGCAGCTGCAGGCAACGACGATGACAACGGCCCCTTGCCTTGCCTTGTCTCCCATTTCGGGCAGCCAAAGAGTCAAGGCGCAAGGACATCTCTCCCAGGGTTTACTCAATCAGCCTGGTCCTCGTTTGGAGACGCAAGTCGCCCTGGCAGAGCCACAAAAGCAGACTTCAACACACACACACACAAGGCTTCATGGAAACAACAGCGCAGCTGCAGGCAACAACGACGGCAACGGCCCCTTGCCTTGCTTTGCCTTCCATTTCGGGCAGCCAAAGTGTCAAGGCGCAAGGACATCTCAACCAGGGTTTGTTCAATCAGCCTGGTCCTCATTTGGAGATGCAAGCCACCCTGGCAGAGCCACTAAAGCAGACTTCAACACACACACACACACAAGGCTTCGTGGAAACAACAGCGCAGCTGCAGGCAACAACGACGGCAACGGCCCCTTGCCTTGCTTTGCCTTCCATTTCGGGCAGCCAAAGCGTCAAGGCGCAAGGACATCTCAACCAGGGTTTGCTCAATCAGCCTGGTCCTCGTTGGGAGACGCAAGTTGCCCTGGCAGAGCCACAAAAGCAGACTTCAACACACACACACACAACATGGAAACAACAGCGCAGCTGCAAGCAATGACCACGACAACGGCCCCTTGCCTTGCTTTGCCTCCCATTTCGGGCAGCCAAAGTGTCAAGGTGCAAGGACATCTCTCCCAGGGTTTACTCAATCAGCCTGGTCCTCGTTTGGAGACGCAAGTCGCCCTGGCAGAGCCACAAAAGTGAACTTCAACACACACACACACACAAGGCTTCATGGAAACAACAGCGCAGCTGCAGGCAACAACGACGGCAACGGCCCCTTGCCTTGCTTTGCCTTCCATTTCGGGCAGCCAAAGTGTCAAGGCGCAAGGACATCTCAACCAGGGTTTGCTCAATCAGCCTGGTCCTCGTTGGGAGACGCAAGTTGCCCTGGCAGAGCCACAAAAGCAGACTTCAACACACACACACACAAGGCTTCATGGAAACAACAGCGCAGCTGCAGGCAACAACGACGACAATGGCCCCTTGCCTTGCTTTGCCTCCCATTTCGGGCAGCCAAAGTGTCAAGGTGCAAGGACATCTCTCCCAGGGTTTACTCAATCAGCCTGGTCCTCGTTTGGAGACGCAAGTCGCCCTGGCAGAGCCACAAAAGTGAACTTCAACACACACACACACATACAAGGCTTCATGGAAACAACAGCGCAGCTGCAGGCAACGACGACAATGAGAGCCCCTTGCCTTGCCTTGTCTCCCATTTCGGGCAGCCAAACAGTCAAGGCGCAAGGACATCTCTCCCAGGGTTTACTCAATCAGCCTGGTCCTCGTTTGGAGACGCAAGTCGCCCTGGCAGAGCCACAAAAGCAGACTTCAACACACACTCACACACAAAGCCGAGAGAGGTGTGGCTGAGGGGAAGATCTGGAGGAAAGCAAGAAAAATAACCCAGTCACCTACAAATATCAGTTCTGAATCGGGAGATAATATATATACTATTTAGTATATGGCCTACCAATAAGGGAACGTTCTCTGCTGCAACATTCACAGTAAACAACACAGTTTTACAAACTTTTCCCAGGGAAAATGATTCTAAAAGAGGGGCTGTTCCAAGAGCTCAGGCTGGGAAAGCAACCTCTGGCCCTGGCACCCTTTCCGGGACCAGGACTGAATGCCTAGTGTTTGTTCGGACGGAGGGGAATCCCATGGGCCCCTTCTCACACTCAGGGGCCAAGGGCCTGCCCTGCTTGGGAGGGCCACTTTCTGGGCTCTGGTGGCCACCCAACAATCTTGTTCTTCATGCAAAAGAGCCAAGGTCAGGACCCACAAAATATTGTGAAATGTGGTGCAAGGGTTTCCCATTTGCACCAGGGAGCTTCCTCCTTGTGTTGAGACCCTTTCCTTCCTCCTGAAAAATAAATGCCTGGATATTCTTGGTATCTGGAGCCTCCTGCCCAACCTCTTCTTCTTCTGATGTTTATTTACAGCCCACTTTTTTATTTCCACGAGGAAACTCAAAGTGGCCTAGGGAAGGAAGGGAAGAAGGAAGAGAGGGAAGGAGGGAAAAAGAAGGAAAAGGAAGGAAGGAAGGGAGGGAGGGAATAGGAAAGGAGAAGGAAAAGAAGGGGAAGAAAGGGAAGAAGGAGGGAAGAAGGACTGCTCTATTCTAAACCAGGAAGGAAGGAAGGAAGGAAGGAATGAAGGAATGAAGGAAGGAAGGAAGGAAGGAAGGAAGGAAGGAAGGAAGGAAGGAAGGGAAGATAGGGAAAGGGAAGGAGAGGAAAGAGGAAGGGAAAGAAGGAGGAAAGAAAAGGAGGGAGGGGAGAAGGAAGAAAGGAAGAGAAGGGAGGGAGGAGGGAAGGAGAAGGAAAGGAAGGAGGGAAGGGAGGGAGGAAGGAAAGGATGGAGAGGGAGAGGAGGAGGGAAGGAAGGAAGAAGGGAAGAAGGAAGGAAAAGAAGGATGGAAGAAGGAGAAAGAGGGGAAGAAGGGAAGAAAGGGGAGAGAGAAGGAAGGAAAAGGAAGGGAAGAAGGAGAAGAAGAGGGAGGAAGGAAGGAAAGAAAGAGAGAGGGAAGGAAGGAAGGAGGGAAGAGAAAGAAGGAAAAGGAAGGAAGGAAGGAAGGAAGGAAAGGAGGGAGGAGGGAAGGGAAAAAAGGAAAGGAGGAGGAAGAAGGGAAGAAGGGAAGAAAAGGAGGGAGAGGAAGAGAAGGAAAAGGAAAGGGAAGAGGAGGAAAGAAAGGAGGGAGGGAAGGAAAGAAAGAAGGGAGAGGAAGGGAAGAGAGAAGGAGGAAAAGAGAAGGAAGAAGGAAGGAAAAAGGAGGAAGGGAAGGGAAAAGGGGAAAAGAAGGGAAGAAGGGAGGAAAGAAGGGAGGGAAGGGAAGAAGGAAGGAAAGAAGGGAGGAGAGAAGGAAGGAAGGGAGGGTGGAAGGGAAGGAAGGAAGGAGGAGAGAAGGGAGAGGGAGAGGAAGAGAAGAAGGAAGGAAGAAGGAAGGAATGAAGAAAGAAGAGGAGGAGGGAGGAGGAAAAGGAAGGAAGACGAAAGAAGGAAGGAAACTGCGGGGAGCGAAGGGGGGGGGCAGTGTTTCCCTCGTTTAGAGTAGCAGAAAAGCCTTCCCCACCCCACCCGCCCCCACGGCAGCCAATCCACTTCCGACTCCCTAGGCCTCCCAGTCCCACCCCTTGGCACAGAGGGAGGCCCCCATTCCTTGCGAGAGGGCTCCCCGCTCTCCCTCTCTTACATAAACACGTGGAAACATACACAGAGCCTGCCCGCCTCCTGTGCCCTTCCTGTGGTCCACAGAACCCTTGCCAAGGAGGGCAGCCCCCCTGGCGCAAGCATCCCAGCCTCATGCGCACAGGCACAAGCGTGTTGGCAGGCACATGGCTGGCTCTTCCTGTTTTTAGGGGTACCCAGAAGCAGAGAAGACAGGACTCCCGCCCAGCACGAGATGACCCCTGGCTCTTCCTGACCATCCACAAAACACACACTGGTTATGGAGCCATATCTAAAGAGGGTCCCAGAGAAGCCCCTTCCCATAGGATGACCAGCAAGGAGAGATCAGGGCACATTCAGGCCTGAAGAAGAGCGATTCGTCTCCCTAAAACAGGCCAAGGAACGAGAGGCACCTTGAATCAGCATTCAGCAACCGACCCAACAGGTCTCCTCGAGCTGGGGCAAACCAAGGTGACCAGGGACCCCACCCCGTTCCATAATGAAAGGCACCACTTTCTTCTGACTACTCCACCCACATGCTCCAAACCAGATGACAACGGCTGTTTTGGTTCCAGCCACCCACTTATGAAGGAGACAGCGCGGTGTTAGACTCCAGACAGGATGGGCCCAGTTTGCTGCGACCAGGGGCGGCTCACCCATTACGCAAAGTAAGCCTTCACGTTATAGTTGGTTTTGCCCGGGGTGCTCTTGAGGCGCTCTTGGGGGAAAATAGACCTTGACATATATGAGTTACTGGGATGTATAGTTCACTTACAATCAAAGAGCATTCTGAACTCCACCAATGATGGAATTGAACACACAGAACTCCCACGAAAACCCAGTTTGCTGCGACCAGGGGCGGCTCACCCATTACGCAAAGTAAGCCTTCGCGTTACAGTTGGTTTTGCCCGGGGCACTCTTGAGGCACTCTTGGGAGGAAAATAGACCTTGACATATATGAGTTACTGGGATGTATAGTTCATTTACAATCAAAGAGCATTCTGAACTCCACCAATGATGGAATTGAACACACAGAACTCCCACGAAAACCCAGTTTGCTGCGACCATGGGCGGCTCAACACTTATGCAAAGTAAGCATTCACGTTATAGTTGGTTTTGCCTGGGGCGCTCTTGGGGGAAAATAGACCTTGACATATGCAAGTCACTGGGATGTATAGTTCACCTACAATCAAAGAGCATTCTGAACTCCACCAATGATGGAATTGAACCAAATGTGGCACACAGAACTCCCACAACGAAGAGGCCTGGCCTCTTCTCCGGTGGAGCCAACTCTTGTTACATCCCAAATAGACTACTGCAACGCACCCTACGTGGGGTTGCCCTTGAAGACTGTTTGGAAACTTCAACTGGTCCAGCGAGCGGCAACCAGACTACTCACTGGAGTGTCATACAGGGAGCACACCACCCCCCTGCTGTGTCAGCTCCACTGGCTGCCAGTTCAGTTTCGAGCACAATTCAAGGTGCTGGTTTTGACCTACAAAACCCTATATGGTTCCGGTCCAGCGTATCTGTCCGAACGCATCTCCCTCTACGTCCCACCCCGGAGTTTGAGATCATCTGGGGAGGCCCTGCTCTCGACCCCACCGCTATCACAAGTGAGGTTGGTGGGGACGAGGAGCAGGGCCTTCTCAGTGGTGGCCCCTCACCTGTGGAACTCACTCCCGGGGGAAATTAGGGCATCAACATCCCTCCTCTCCTTCAGGAGGAAAGTAAAGACGTGGTTGTGGGACCAGGCCTTTGGGCAATCTGACAACTAGATAAGGACAATCAGACGATTAGGACTGACAGGACTGACAAAGTGGAATTGGAATTTGGACTATGAGACTGTGTACGATTCAGTTATGGCTTGCAGAACTGGTCTGGAGTCAACTTTAAAGACATTTTCCAAACGCCGGCAGTCCCCAAGTTAGGAACAAGAGACGATCTGTATGTTTGCTCTTAAGCTGGATTTGTATGTAAGTTGGAACAGGAGCATCTGTAGGGATATCAAGGTGCTTGTCTATAAAGCTATTGTCCTCCCAACCCTGCTATACACTTGCGAAACGTGGACTGTCTACAGACGTCACACGTCAAATGTGGACCATTTCCGCTCCCTTGGCAGCCACCTCTCCACAAAAGTCAACAATGACACTGAAATACAACACCACCTGAGCTCTGTGAGTGCAGCATTTTTCCGAATGAAGCAGAGAGTGTTTGAGGACCGGGACATCCGTAGGGAGACCAAGGTGCTTGTTTATAAAGCTATTCCCCTCCCAACCTGCTCTATGCCTGTGAGATGTGGACTGTCTACAGACATCACATGCAACTCCTGGAACGATTCCATCAACGCTGCCTCCAGAAAATCCTGCAAATCTCTTGGGAAGACAGGCAGACAAACGTCAGCGTGCTGGAAGAAGCAATGACCACCAGCATTGAAGCGATGGTCCTCCGCCATCAACTCCGCTGGACCGGTCACGTTGTCCGGATGCCTGACCACTGTCTCCCAAAGCAGTTGCTCTACTCCGAACTCAAGAGCAGTACCTATTGATCTACTAACATTTGCATGTTTTCGAACTGCTAGGTTGACAAAAGCTGTGGCTAACAGTGGGAGCTCACATCGCTCCCTGGATTCAAACCACCAACCTTTTGGTCAGCAAGTTCAGCAGCTCAGCGGTTTAACCTGGGGTCTTATACACACACACACTTTGGATGGCATAGGGAAGGGTACACACTCCTGTGGCGTTTCCTTTGTTCCCGTTCAGAAGACCCCCCACCTCACTTTCTGTCCTTGAGAGAACTGGATATTGCAAAACGTGGCTTGTTGTGGGAACGAGGATTGGGGGTGCAGCCCCTGTGGAGCCCCCTTTCCGCTCTGGGGATGGCTCTTTCAGGGCTGAATTCCCCTTCTGAGGGGAAGGTTTATCCCCCTTCCTGTTGTGCCCACCTCCCCACGGCCCCCCAGCATTGATTCACTCTGGCACGGAGCTGGATGGAGCCTGGCTTGGAACCAACGCTTTGAGGTCGCAATGACTTCATCCAGATGTGTCGCGCATACAAATGGCCTTGAATATATTTTTTTGGGGTAGCTTGATGACTCCCCCAACTTTGCTTTGAGGATGTTTACGACGTGTTTATAAACACGGTAAGCCTGGCAAAAGTGTTAACAAGAAAGGGCAACACATCAATAAATATTGTGGGTAAAACCGGTTTTGTTGTAGGCCGCGCAAAAGCCTTACAACAGGGGTCCACAAACTTTGTAAACAGAGGGCCAGGTCACAGTCCCTCCAAGTGTTGGAGGGCCGGATTATAATTTGAAAAAAAACATGAATAAATTCCTATGCACATTGCACATATCTTATTTGTAGTGCAAAAAAGACTTTAAAACAATACAATAATTAAAATGAATAACCATTTTGACAAATATAAACTTATTGGTATTTCAATGGGAAGTGTGGGCCTGCTTTTGGCTGACGAGATAGGGTTGTTGTTGTTGTTGTTGTGTGATTTCAAGTCATTTCAGACTTAGGTTGACCCTGAGCGAGGGCCGGGTAAATGACCTTGGAGGGCCGCATCCGGCCCCCGGGCCACATTTTGATGACCCCTGCCTTACAACCAAGGACAACACAGAAACCTTCTCACCTGAGGGCTGAGAAGGGCGGTATACAAATATAGTAAATAAATACAAATAAATAAACCTTTCGACAAAACAGACAAACACAACTTTGGCCGGTCCTCATGAGAAGGTGCTCTGCAGCTCTCCCAATTATTATTATTATTATTCAGTTCTTGTGGGTTTTTTCGGGCTATATGGCCATGTTCTAGAGGCATTTCTCCTGACGTTTCGCCTGCATCTATGGCAAGCATCCTCTGAGGATGCTTGCCATAGATGCAGGCGAAACGTCAGGAGAAAATGCCTCTAGAACATGGCCATATAGCCCGAAAAAACCCACAAGAACTGAGTGATTCCAGCCATGAAAGCCTTCGACAATACATTATTATTATTATTATTTTGTCATGTCAGGAGTGACTTGAGAAACTGCAAGTCGTTTCTGGTGTGAGAGAATTGGCTGTCTGCAAGGATGTTGCCCAGGGGATGCCAGGATGTTTTGATGTTTTATCATCCTTGTGGGAGGCTTCTCTCATGTCCCCGCATGAGGAGCTGGAGCTGATAGAGGGAGCTCATCCGTGCTCTCCCGGATTCGAACCTGCGACCTGTCGGTCTTCAGTCCTGTCAGCACAAGGGTTTAACCCACTGTGCTACCAGAATAGTGAAACCTATCATATTTGGGGGGGGGGGGGGTGTTAGCAGCAAAGTGCAAACTAAAGGTAAACAAAGCCCACATGGGCAAAACTTCCAGCATGAACTCAGCCCAGGTGAGTTCCCATTATGCCCTGTTGGAAGGAAATGGGGAGTATGGACAACCAGGAAGCCCAGCATCCCCCAGCATTGGACAAACCACAGGCCAAACCCATTTTCCCCAGGTAGGAACGCAACCAGAGTTCATGAGACGTTACTTGAGACCACAACTGCTTTTGCATCTCTGCCTGGGCTCACAGCTGAGATGCGGGAGTCAAGATCATAGAATCAAAGAGTTGGAAGAGACCTCATGGGCCATCCAGTCCAACCCCCTGCCAAGAAGCAGGAATATTGCATTCAAATCACCCCTGACAGATGGCCATCCAGCCCCTGTTTAAAAGCTTCCAAAGAAGGAGCCTCCACCACACTCCGGGGCAGAGAGTTCCACTGCTGAACGGCTCTCACAGTCAGGAAGTTCTTCCTCATGTTCAGATGGAATCTCCTCTCTTGTAGTTTGAAGCCATTGTTCCCTTGCGTCCTAGTCTCCAGGGAAGCAGAAAACAAGCTTGCTCCCTCCTCCTCCCTGTGGCTTCCTCTCACATATTTATACATGGCTATCATATCTCCTCTCAGCCTTCTCTTCTTCAGGCTAAACATGCCCAGTTCCCTAAGCCGCTCCTCATAGGGCTTGTTCTCCAGACCCTTGATCATTTTAGTTGCCCTCCTCTGGACACATTCCAGCTTGTCAATATCTCTCTTGAATTGTGGTGCCCAGAATTGGACACAATATTCCAGGTGTGGTCTAACCAAAGCGGAATAGAGCATGGGGAGCATGACTTCCCTAGATCTAGACACTAGGCTCCTCTTGATGCAGGCCAAATCCCATTGGCTTTTTTTGCCGCCACATCACATTGTTGGCTCATGTTTAACTTGTCTGTCCATGAGGACTCCAAGATCTTTTTCACACGTACTGCTCTTGAGCCAGGCATTGTCCCCCATTCTGTATCTTTGCATTTCGTTTTTCCTGCCAAAGTGGAGTAATCTTGCATTTGTCACTGTTGAACTTCATTTTGTTAGTTTTGGCCCATCTCTCTAATCTGTCAAGATCGTTTTGAATCCTGCTCCTGTCCTCTGGAGTATTGGCTCTCCCTCCCAATTTGGTGTCGTCTGCAAACTTGATGATCCTGCCTTCTAGCCCTTCATCTAAGTCATTAATAAAGATGTTGAACAGGACCGGGCCCAGGACGGAACCCTGCTTGTGGCACTCCACTTGTCACTTCTTTCCAAGATGAAGAGGAAGCATTAGTGAGCACTCTCTGTGTTCGTCCACTTAACCAATTCCAGATCCACCTCACCGTAGTTTTGCCTCGCCCACATTGGACTAGTTTCCTTGCCAGAAGGTCATGGGGGACCTTGTCGAAGAAGGCCTTCCTGAAATCCAGGTACGCTACATCCGCATCGAAGATAGGACAGAAAAACCGGGACAGGCAGGGGAGGGACACCCAAATATAGGCCACACTGATTAGGAAGCACATCTTGGGAACGAAAAGGAAGCTGCTTTGGGACCTAAGGCTTAATGGGAAATATACACATTTGGAAAGGATCCTGACCTAGAAGAGAACACATGGAAGCCGCCCTGAGTCTCCTTGCAGAGAGAAAAAGCAGGACGTAAATATAATAATAATAATAATAATAATAATAATAATAATAATAATAGTAATAGTCCCACATCCATCAGGGTTTGTTTGTGTCCATGGGGTGAGAGCCGACACAATCTGGGCACCACAATTCAAGAGAGATATTGACAAGCTGGAATGTGTCCAGAGGAGAGCGACTAAAATGATCAAAGGTCTGGAGAACAAGCCCTATGAGGAGCGGCTTAATGAGCTGGGCATGTTTAGCCTGAAGAAGAGAAGGCTGAGAGGAGATATGATAGCCATGTATAAATATGTGAGAGGAAGCCACAGGGAGGAGGGAGCAAGCTTGTTTTCTGCTTCCCTGGAGATTAGGACAAGGAACAATGGCTTCAAACTACAAGAAAGGAAATTCCACCTGAACATGAGGAAGAACTTCCTGACTGTGAGAGCCGTTCAGCAGTGGAACTCTCTGCCCCAGAGGGAGTGTGGTGGAGGCTCCTTCTTTGGAAGCTTTTAAGCAGAGGCTGGATGGCCATCTGTCAGGGGTGATTTGAATGCAATATTCCTGCTTCTTGGCAGAATGGGGTTGGACTGGATGGCCCATGAGGTCTCTTCCAACTCTTCGATTCTATGATTCTATGACACATGGAAACACAACATGTGCTCACAACCAGCTCCTAAGAAGGTCCCCAACAACCACACAGTGCTTAGCCATGCAACCATTCTTCCTCTGCAGGCATTTTCTCTTCCTCTGTTTGAAATATATATAATATCAGAGACTTGGAAGGGACCCCCAAAGGCCACACAGTCCAGCTGTGCTTTTAACTATGAGTCGTTCCTAAGCTGGATGTTTGTAACTCGGGGACTGCCTGTATTTGTGTGTAGATATATGAATGATAAAGATATAGATTTGGAAGGGAACCCCAAAGACCATCCAGTCCAGCCCTGCTCTTAACTATGAGTTGTTTGTAAGTCGGAAGTTTGTAACTCAGCAACAGGCTGTGTGTGTATATAACATAATAATATAATAATGCTAATAATATGCAATATATTAATGCTTATAATATATAAGATATAAGAAGGGTTGGACTGGATGGCCCTTTTTGGGGTCCCTTCTAAGATTCCATAGCCCTGTTTCTACCACAAACTCATGAATGTCTCTGAGGCAGGATGGCCATCTGTCAGGGCTTGTGTTGTACCTTAGGACAGAAGGGGTTGGACTGGATAGCCTTTGGGGTCCCTTCCAACCCAAGAATTCTATTATTATTATTATTATTATTATTATTATTATTATTATTATTAAGCAGAGGCTGGGATTGCCATCTGTTGCGGGTGCTTTGTGCTTTTCCTTTGAGGGCAGAAGGGGGTTGGACTGGATGGCCTTTGGGGGTCCATCTCAATCCTAGGCTTCTATTATTATTATTATTATTATTATTAAGCAGAGGCTGGATAGCCACCTGTCTGGAGGGTTTGGATTGTGCATTATAGAAGAAAAGGGGTTGACTTGATGACCTTAGGGGGTCCCTCCTGACCCTAGGACTCTATAATAATTATTATTTTTAATTAGAGGGTGGATGGCCTTCTGTCAGGAGGATTTGGAGTGTGCTGCATAGCAGAAAGGGGCCTGGACTGGGTGGCTTTTGGGG
>NW_026847993.1:1840282-1915586 GCF_025583915.1 Anolis sagrei ordinatus | reverse complement strand
TGTTTGGTTGGTCAGGGGCTGCATGCCCCCTCCCAAAACATCCCAAATAAGTAAAGACCTGTCAATGTCAACAAGGCCGGAGCCTGACCCAGCAGAAGATGCCAACCATGTCAAGGTCGGGGAGAGAAGCGCACCCCGCTCGGCTCCCCTGAGATCTCTCTCTCGCTAGCAAGGCGCACCACGCAATCCTACGAGCCCCTTTCCTATTTGGGGACGAGGCCCACGGGGATTGCCTCGCGCTCCAGATCTCGTAGAAAAGGAAGGGTATTTTAAGAATATCGGTTGGCACTATTTTCTGTAGCGATACGTCAACGCGAGCGTTTTCCGCTTCCCAAAATAGAGGCCCATTGAAGCGCTGGGCGCGAGAGGCTTTTTAGAAGCCGCAAAGTGGATTCAGGTGTCTCTGGGGACGAGCAATGGGATGGAAGACGGATGGGATGGGAGGGCGGCCTATAGAAAAAGCGGCATCATGACCCCTCTCCCTTTGCCTTACTCACAAGGAGACACAAACATCAGCACGAGGGACCTTTCTACCAAAGTTTGGACACTTTCTTTTGCCCAGCGATTCCTTTAAATGAGGTGTTCTTAAGGCCTGTGAAGCCCCTGAGGATGAGGACGAGGATTTTCTGGTTGAGCCTGGTGTTTCTGGGCGGTGTGGTGACTCAGTTTGGAATTCATGCTTTTATATTCATGCCTTCGATTCATGTTTCCTGGTTTCTTGCATTTTGTCCAGGAAGTTTTGCCTTGGTTTTTATGGACTTTGCTGCACTAATCTCTTATCTTTTTCTCTCAGAGCCTGGCAGAACGCCAAAGCCACTTCTCTTCTGTTGCCCCCGACTTTGGAATTCCTTACCTGGGGAGACCAGGAAAGCCCCTTCACAAGAAACATTTAAAAAGAACCTCAAAACCTGGATATTTTGCACCCCCTCAACGTTTTCTGCTAATGGAGTTCGTGCCCTCCAAATAGGATGTTTAGCCTCATAACTGTATTTTATGAGTTCCATATAAATGCCCTGCTCCTATTTTATCTCATCATAGTTTGTTAACTGTTTTTATCCTGAATATGTGGCCTGCCCATTGTCATCCTTACTGTGATTGTGTTTATTGGAATGTTTATTTTATGATTTTTCCCCTCTTTTAATGTTATTTTGATAATGTTGTTGTTTGCTGTATATATTTTGATTTTATTGCTGTATTATGTTGTCCGGGCTTGGACCCATGTAAACCGCTCCGAGTCCTCATCGGGGAGATGGTGGCGGGGTAGAAATAAAGATTATTATTATTATTATTATTATTATTATTATTATTATTGGGAGATGGTGGCGGGGTAGAAATAAAGATTATTATTATTATTATTATTATTATTATTATTGGGAGATGGTGGCGGGGTAGAAATAAAGATTATTATTATTATTATTATTATTATTATTATTGGGAGATGGTGGCGGGGTAGAAATAAAGATTATTATTATTATTATTATTATTGGGAGATGGTGGCGGGGTAGAAATAAAGATTATTATTATTATTATTATTATTATTGGGAGATGGTGGCGGGGTAGAAATAAAGATTATTATTATTATTATTATTATTATTATTATTATTATGGGGAGATGGGAGGGCAACACAAATTATTACCCTGGACTACTTTGCTCCTGCTTATCTTCCTACCAAATTGAATTTACCTATTTCTTTAAAGTGCTTTTTTACTTTCCTGCTCTTTAATTATCTTCATTAAAAGGATTTTTTCCCTATCCAACGGTATGGTGTTTAAAGTCAGAGGGCTTTTCCTGTCCAAATTATTACCCTGGACTACTTTGTTCCTGCTTATCTTCCTACCTAATTGGATTTACTTATTTCTTTAAAGTGCTTTTTTACTTTTCTGCTTTTTAATTATCTTCAATAAAAGGATTGTTTCCCTATCCAACGGTGTGGTGTTTAACGTCAGAGGGCTTTTCCTGTCCAAATTATTACCCTGGACTACTTTGTTCCTGCTTATCTTCCTACCAAATTGGATTTACCTATTTCTTTAAAGTGCTTTTTCACTTTCCTGCTCTTTAATTATCTTCAATAAAAGGATTGTTTCCCTATCCAATGGTGTGGTGTTTAAAGTCAGAGAGCTTTTCCTGTCCTGGAGGGCAACACAAATTATTACCCTGGACTACTTTGTTCCTGCTTATCTTCCTACCTAACTAGATTTACCTATTTCTTTAAAGTGCTTTTTTACTTTCCTGCTTTTTAATTATCTTCAATAAATTCATTGCCCGACTTACCAGGCAAGGCCTGTTTTGGTGGGGGCTGCCTCTCCCTCTGGCCATGTTGGTAGCAGGGGGCTTCTTCTTCCCAGAAGCCCCCTGCGTGGGGGAAGTTTTCCCGCCAGTTGGTCGGCTGGCCAACCAGCAGCAAGCACTTCACAGCCAGCTGACTGGCCACGGCCATGACACGATCTCCTACTCATATCGGATGTTTTGTGCATTAAAGCAGAACTCTCTGTGTAAGAAATTTGTGCCATTTCTGTGACCAGGGGGAAAAAAGGTTTAGGGACTATTACCCTGGACTACCTTGTTCCTGCTTATCTTCCTACCTAATTGGATTTACCTATTTCTTTAAAGTGCTTTTTTACTTTCCTGCTTTTTAATTATCTTCAATAAAAGAATTGTTTCCTATCCAACGGTGTGGTGTTTAAAGTCAGAGGGATTTTCCTGTCCTGGAGGCTAAAGAGCATTCGCTACTGAGGGAGAAGAGGTCAGGACCCAGAGGTTGCTCTCAGTCCCTCCCCAGCTTTGCAAAGGGGGTTCTACAGCCCCAAGGGTAGTTTTCGTGGCCCAAATATGCCTCCGTTGTGTTCCAATTACGATCCGTGCCGCGTCCCTTTGCCTCCCATGCCCTCGAGGAGGGTCCTGGCCTTGCCATCGCTCCGATGCGGTTTACAGGGGAAGGGGGCTTTCACCCAGCCACCGAGAAGCCGTCTCCCCTCCTTCTTTCCTTCCTTCCTTCCAGGCTGACAGCCGTGGCCTAGTTTCCAGGCAGCGCCCGCTCCTTCCTTCTTTTTCCTTCTGTTCCATTTCTTCTCCGTCGGAAAACGCAAAGCCCCGAAGGCTCTGGCAGCAGCGCGCAAGGGAAGGGAAGGGGCTCATGCTCATCACGGGTTTGGAAGGCGGCACCACAAACAAGGCGCTCCTTATTCTCCCAGGGAATAGAACACCTTAAGTCAGGCATGGGCAAACTTTGGCCCTCCTCCAGGTTTTTTGGACTTCAACTCCCACAATTCCTGGCCTCAGGCCCTTTCCTTTTCCCCCTCAGCTGCTTAAGCGGCTGAGGGGGAAAAGGAAAGGGTGAGCTGTTAGGAATTGTGGGAGTTGGAGTCCAAAACACCTGCAGGGACGAACTCTGAGCCATGCCTGACATAAGCACTTTGCTCACGGTCCATTTGCTACACCTCAATCCGTGAGAAAGAGAAACACAATCAGGCCTCTCAAGGTTAAAGGAATGAGTTCATGTTTTGCAGTCCCAGCATGGCTAGCTCCCAAACATGCGCCCAAAACATCAGCCATGGCTTCCACATGACTGCACTCTGGGGTTCCTACAAGTCAGACAACAATGTCAATAGGCTTTGGGACAGAATGCTTCAAATCCAAAGAATTCTAGCCAGTGCTTCGAATCCCAAAGTTGCAGCCACGAAGGCCACCCATGCTATTCTCAAAGCGGATTTTGACCCACGCTCAAAGCGATGTGGAAAACAGAAGTGGATGGGAAACTTGGCTCTCCCCCAAAAGCCTGAATTTTGCTCCTACGTTGGCTGGGAGCAAAATCTGCAAGCAGACTAAGGGGCAATGTCTGCAGATGTTGCTCCATTATGGTGCAAAATCTGCAGGCATTTGGGGGATCCCCCCCCCCAAGTAGATTTTCCAAGCAGAGTATTGTTCAGCTTGTGATTGTGTCTGATGTTCATGTTGATGTTCATGGTGGGAATGGGGATGATATTCCTGATGATGGGCCTGGGGATAAGGGTTTGCTTGGGCCTGAGTTGAGTTCAGAAGACAGGCATGAGTTGTCTCAGGAAGATTCACAAGGCCACATTCCTGAGAGAGGCCCTTTGTCGCTTTTCTCAGACCAACTGTCTGAACATGATTTGTCAGGTGCAGGAGTTAATGAGGGAAAAGATAATGAAAGCTTGGACAGAAAATAAAGTTTAGTAACCTTGTATCCTTACTTTCCAGATTTTTTTTGTCGTGTCAGGAGTGACCTGAGAAACTGCAAGTCGCTTCTGGTGTGAGAGAATTGGCCGTCTGCAAGGACGTTGCCCAGGGGACGCCCGGATGATTTGATGTTTTATCATCCTTGTGGGAGGCTTCTCTCATGTCCCCGCCTGAGGAGCTGGAGCTGATAGAGGGAGCTCATCCGCCTCTCCCCGGATTCGAACCTGCGACCTGTCGGTCTTCAGTCCTGCCGGCACAGGGGTTTAACCCACTGCACCACCAGGGGCTCCTGCACAGAGATAACACCCAACTCCAAATCTCCAAACCCTGATCTCGCCCGGAAACACCAGGCTCAACCAAAAAATCCTTGGCCTCATCCTCAGAGGCTTCACAGACCTCAACAACATCTCATTTAAAGGAATAGCTGGACAAAAGAAAGTGACCAAACTTTGGTAGAAAGGTCCCTCGTGCTGACTTGGACGCGGAACAATGGCTTCAAACTACAAGAGAGGAGATTCCATCTGAACATGAGGAAGAACTTCCTGACTGTGAGAGCCGTTCAGCAGTGGAACTCTCTGCCCCGGAGTGTGGTGGAGGCTCCTTCTTTGGAAGCTTTTAAACAGGAGGCTGGGTGGCCATCTGTCAGGGGTGATTTGAATGCAATATTCCTGCTTCTTGGCAGAATGGGGTTGGACTGGATGGCCCATGAGGTCTCTTCCAACTCTTTGATTCTATGATTCTACGACTCTCGTGTCTCCCTGTGAGTAAGGCACACGGGGGGGGGGGGGTCATGACACCCCTTCTCTCTACAGCAAAAGAGAGATAACAAACCGTTATCTGGTGGGAAGGTCAAGAAAAATGCTTTCCTTTCAGTTTTTGGATTCATGGGTTAGAGTTGCTCAGTTGGGTCAACGTTGTTATTTTATCACGGTCTTGCTTTCAAGGGCTCTGAGTTTCGTATACCAAGATTTTGCCAAACTCAAGATTTGTCTATGAGATTTTCTAAGTGCCTACTTTCATGGATTTTTATGTACTCTTGATTTATTTATGTATTTATTTACTACATTTATATACCGCCCCTCTCAGCCTGCAGGCGACTCAGGGCGGTTCTTGTTTTCCTATAACGCTGGTGGACTATTTCTTATATTAGATATTTACTGTTTTTGCTATCTTTTACTGCTTTGCTTATATATAACCATCAATAAACTGCTTGCTGATTTTACCAAGCTGGTGTAGTGTCTAAGGTCAGAGGTGTTCCTGGTCTGGGGTACGACACTTCTGTAGAATTAGCAAAGAGAGATCTGTGCCTGGGAATCTCTCGTTCCTGCTTTCCCTGGGAAAACGCTTTCCAAAAGTCTCCCTTTGCATTTCTGAGGGACGAGTGACAGAAAAATGGAAACCAGCGGAGGGTTAAATCTGCAAAGGGAGCAGCAGTCCCGCGGGGCATTTTGAAGGGAACCGGGAGGCAGGAGGGAGATGCAGGATGGAGAAACAAACGGGGACGTTAGTTGGCCGGGGCTCCCAATTTGGCTGCGAGGAAGGCAGGACAAAGAGCCGGCCTCCGCGGTGCTCAGAAGAGGCCAAGGGGAGAACAAGGACCACCTTCAAAGGATGGCACGGAAGGGCAGGACCATTGTGTGTCCGCAGCAGAGCAATTAAGAAAGAAACCTTGTTTGAATGGCAACCAATTGGGAGCAGGGGAGGGTGCACCCTAAGGACTCTTATGTAAGGGCCACTCGGAGAGCGCATCACGTCCCGCTCAGATCCGAAATTCGTTCACTAAGGATCCCCCTCCTTGAGGGTTGGCCACTTTGGTCCCTGGACGGCACCTTTCGAGACATGGGTCACCGTGGGGCAGCACCTTCCTCTTGCACAGCAGCCAGGGTTCAGAGACAGGGCAAACAGCCCCGTTCCCCCTACAATTTTGCTCTGGTTGCCCGCAAGCACGCAGCCGTGCCAGCCTTGCCAACCAACCCTGACGCTCAGAAACAGCTGGGGAGGCTTTGGAGGTTTCCCCCCATCAAACTCCAAAGAGCTTTGCTTCCAAAACTGAGTTTTGCTGGAGAGAGGAAGGGAAGCCGAAGCCCAAGTAGCGCTGCCTTCCTTCCTTCCTTCCTGGCAGGACAGAAGGAGAGAAGAGGGCACGCGGCCAGCACTCCTCTCCCCTCGGCCCGGCTGAGCCTCCTTCCCGTCTCCCAGGGAGCCGAGCCCACAGCTGCCTGCCTTCGCTGGCATGGATCAAAGAGCGCTCCCTTCGCCAAGTGTTTGGCCCTCCCGCACCGGCCACCCCGCTCCGCAGGTGCTGGACAACACAGAACGGATGCTTCCTCTCTGTTGTATCCCACAGCAGGAACACCTCTGGCCTTCAACACCATGCCAGTTCAGTATAACCAGCAAGCAGTTTATTGAAAGATATATGCAAGCAAAACAATAAAAATGATAGAAACAGTATATCCCAAAACTGTGTTTTCCAAAGGTAGCAAATAGTCCTTGAACTTCAAGGTGCAAAGGTAAAAACACAAGACCCAAGGATGCAAAATCCGAACGAACAAGACCAACACCTAGAAGAGGAACCTGGCAAAACTTGAAACATGAAGAAAATCCACTTGGAAACAAGATGGTCATGAAAATTCAGTGTTGACCAGACGGAGCTAAAATCCTTTCTCTGTCTCATATAAAGCCTTTCCTGTCTCATGAAGCAAAAGGAAAACATTCCACTCACTTTTATAACCAGATAAGGATTTCTTTTCTCTCTTTTCTAATAGACAGGCTGACCTTTGGAGAGCTTGAGAACTTTCTCTTAGTTTACCAAAGTCTATCTTCAATCTCATTAACTTCTACACGTGACAATTCATCTTCAGAAGACAGTTGCTCAGAGAAAGGCTGCCATGGGCCTTGAGAATCTACAGGAGAAGCAAGGCCAGAACCAGGCCTATCAACAAGACAGATCCAGGAAAACCATCTTCCCCACTGACATCAGATCACAGGCTAAACTACAACACTCTCCTTTCTGGCTCTGATATTGGAACCCAACCCACAGCAAGACCATGGTCAGCCCTTTGGCCACTGCCCGCCTCAAAACCTCTGGGTGGTTGCTCTCTCCACAGGAAGAGAGAGCTTGAGAACTTTCTCTTAGTTTATAAAAGTCTTGTCTTCTATTTTCAATCTCATTAACTTCTGCACCTGACAATTCATCCTCAGAAGAGAGTTCCTCAGAGAAAGGCTGCCGTGGGCCCTGTTCAGGAATTTGGCCTTCAGATCTACAGGAGAAGCACTCCGTTCATTAGAAACCTTGGGTCTCTCAGCAAGGCCAGAACCAGGTCTATCAACAAGACCAGGACTTGACAACTCAGGTCCAGGAAAACCATAATCCCCACTGACATCAGACTCAGGCCCAGGAAAACCATCATCCCCACTGACATCAGACACAATCACAGGCTGAACCACAACACTCTCCTTCTGGAACCCAACCCACAACAAGACCTTCAAATGGTCAGCCCTTCGTCCACTGCCCCCCTCAAAGCCTCTGGGTGGTCGCTCTCTCCACAGGAAGGGATACCTGTCTTGCAGTCTGGGTGGGGATCACTGAGCAAAGCAAAATATGGAGGCAACGAGAGAATCCATCTCTTTGGTCAAAGTCCAGGCCTTGGTCTGAGAATCATAGAACAATAGAGTAGGAAAAGACCACATGGGCCATCTAGTCCAACCCCATTCTGCCATGCAAGAAAAGCACCATCAAAGTATCCGTGAGAGATTGCCATCCAGCCTTTGTTCAGTGGTTTCCAACCTGTGGTCTGTGGACTACTAGTGGTCCACAGGAACGAGTCACCATCACTACACCGTTGCCTCGAAATCATGTGGCAATGAGAGGGACTGGTCATGTGAAACCGTCTTATCGTGCCGAGGCAACGGGGATGTTGGGAGGAGAGAGGCGGAGTAACCACGAAAGATGACTACTACCATGTCAGCTCTAGATTATTAAATATCATTTTCTGTGGGCGAGCAGATGGCGACTCCTGGGTGGCATATGTTCTGTATCAGAAGCTACTGATGTAGTCTATCCAATGCAAGTTTCTGAATCAACACCCCAATTAACCAAGGTGAATCTAAAGTTGAGCAAAAACAGATTCGTAACCCTTTTGGTACTCATGTTGGAGAGTAGTCTCTGGTCCAAGTGGTCCCTGGTCAAAAAAAAAGGTTGGGATCCACTGGTTTAAAACCACTGGACTTCCACTGGACTCCTAGGCAGAGAGTTCCACTGCTGAACAGCCCTTCTTACAGTCAGGAAGTTTTTCCTAGTGTTCAGGTGGAATCTCGTCTCCTGTCTTTTGAACCCATGGTTCCATTGAGGCCTAGTTTCCTCAATGACAGATGGCCATCCCTGACAGATGACCACCGAGCCTCTGTTTCAAAGCCTCCAAGGAAGTAGCTTCCACCGGACTCTGAGGCAGAGCACTCCACTGCTGAACAGCTCTTCTTGCAGTCAGGAAGTTCTCCCTAATGTTCAGGTGGAATCATCTCTCCCTGTCATTCAAACCCATGGCTCCTTTGAGGCCTAGTTTCCTCAACGACAGATGACCACCCAGCCTCTGTTTCAAAGCTTCCAAGGAAGGAGTTTCCACCAGACTCCGAGGCAGAGAGTTCCACTTCTGAACAGCCCTTCTTACAATCAAGAAGTTCTTCCGGACATTCAGGTGGAATCTCCTCTCCTGTTATTTGAGCCCATGGCTCCATTGAGGCCTAGCTTCCAGGACAACAGAAAACAAACCCTCTCCTTCTTCCTTTGGACATCCTTTCACATATTTCTACATGACTCCTCTCCTGTCTCTTCTCAACCTTCTCTTTCTTCCACAAGCTAAACAGAGCCAGCTCTTTAGGATGTTCCTCAAAGGGATTATTCAAGGTCTCCAGACCTTTGACTCTTTAGTACTGGGCCCAGGACCAGACCCTGCAGTTCTCCAGAAGTCGCTTCTTTCCAGAATGAAGTGGAACCAGAAAATAAGAGACCTTTCTTGGAAGGGCCGTTTCCCCTCCTGAGTCTTAGTGGGGAACGGACTCCTCAGAGATCCTCCGCCCGCCTCTGCGCAGCCCCAGCCTTGTCCCCAAAGCTCACCTGATGATGAAGGCTCCCCGCGTCTCCAGCAGCTTCCGCTCGCTGCTGAACCTCTTCAGCAAGTTGATCATGAACTTGTAAAAGTAGGAGTTCATGGTGGGTGTGGTGGGCGAGACCTCCATGGAACCCTTGGCGCCTGCAAAGAGGAGGAGGAGGAGGAGGAGGAGGAGAGGCCATTAGGAATAATAGAAACCTAGGTTGGAAGAGAGCTGGTGGGCCATCATCCAGTCTTGGCAGAAGAGGGAAAATCGCAGAGCAATGGCTTCAAACTACAAGAAAGGGGATTCCACCTGAACATGAGGAAGAACTTCCTGACTGTGAGAGCTGTTCAGCAGTGGAACTCTCTGCCCCGGAGAGAGTATGGTGGAGGCTCCTTCTTTGGAGGTTTTGAGTCCGAGGCTGGATGGCCATCTGTTGGGGGTGCTTTGAAGGCGATTATCCTGCTTCTTGGACTGGATGGTGGCCCATGGGGTCTCTTCCAACTCTAGGATTCTAAAGCACCCCCAACAACTAGATCGAGCGTATGTCCAGCCTGATGGGTGGGTCCAGATATAACTTGTGATAGCCCCATGGTCGTCATGGCGACCATGAAGTCCTGAACTGCTCCTGTTAAAGAGGTCTCTGCATGGATGTTAAAGTCTCCCAGCACAATCAGGTGTTGGGAGACCAGAGCCGAATTGGAGACCACATCTGCTAGCTCAGGCAGGGAAACTGCTGAGTCGCGGGGTGGGCGGTACACCAGCAGAATCCCCAAGCTATCACGGTTTCCCACCCTCAAGTGAACACACTCAAACCCAGAAGATTGCAGAACAGCACATCTGAGCACGGCGATGGACTGCTGAAAGACTACTGCAACCCCTCCTCCCCGCCCCCAGACCTAGCCTGTTGGTGCACCCCGAAACCAGGTGGGCATAACTGGGTGAGATTTACCCCCCCCCAGCTCGTCCAACCAGGTCTCGGTGATGCAAGCCAGGTCTAGATCAAATCCTGGATGGTAGCTGTCTTTCCATTGACGGATCTGGCATTTACCAGCAGGACCTTAAGACCGAGGGGTCTGTCATGGAGTCTACCAATTCCTACCTTCTCCAGGGTCACAAGAACTCTGTTGCGCTTCTCCCTGGGCTGTTGGTGACCAGCAAATCTTCTCCCCCACACGACCTGAATGGTACCCCTCTCCTCCAGAAACCCTCCCTGCCCCAGGGAATTAGATTCAATGGCTAGTCAACTCTCTACTCTCTCTCTAGATCTTGATGTCCATCAATAGGAGTCTAATATCTAGATCCTGGATCTAGATACTAGACTCCTATTGATGTTGACCCAAGTCCCACTGGCTTTAAGCTGCCATATGACATTCCTGGGTCATGTATAACTTGAGGAAGCCAACCCTCAAAGGACATCCGGGAACCAGCACCCAGGAGGCCCTGCCCTGCATGCTCACTTCTTCTCAATGCCTTTGCAGCATCGAAACTGCATGCTCAGGCCTATCCTTTGGTACAGAGTGTCACAAAGGGGGGAATGGGGGGGAGAGGACTGGCATTGAGGGGGATCTTTGACTGGGGTTGAGCTGGAAGCAGCGCATGTGCACACAAGCACATTGGCACAGCATGGCCTGCTTAGGAGATAAGAGCAGGGTGCCCATAATAATAATAATAATAATAATAATAATAATAATAATAACAATAATAATATTTTTTGTCGTGTCAGGAGCAACTTGAGAAACTGCAATAATAATAATAATAATAATAATAAATAATAATAATAATAATTTTTGTCGTGTCAAGAGCAACTTGAGAAACTGCAATAATAATAATAATAATAATAATAATAATAATATTTATTTATTTATACCCCGCCACCATCTCCCCAATGGGGACTCGAAGCGGCTTACATGGGGCCAAGCCCGGACAACATATTACAGCAAAATAGAAGCAAAGCATAAACAACAAGCAACATCATCAAAATTACATAGAAAAAAAAAGTATAACATAGTCATAAAATAACATTCCAATAAACACAATCATGATAACAATGGGTGGGCCACGTGTACAAGATAAAACGATTAAAATCTAAAAATAGGAGCAGGTTATTTGCAGGGAACTCATAAAAACAAGCAGAGTTGTGAAGCTAAACTTCCCATTAGGAGGGCAAAAAGCATTGAGGGGTGCAATGGTGTCATGTTGTGCCCCTACTCGCCAAAGGCGCAGCGGAAGAGCCGGGTTTTAAGGTCCTTTTCGAACGTTTCTAGTGATGGGGCTTTCCTGATCTCTCCAGGCAATGAGTTCCAAAGTCGGGGAGCCACAGAGGAGAAGGCTCTCTCCCTTGTACCCACAAGGCGAGCCTGTGAGATTGGTAGGGGTGAAACGAGGGCCTCCCCCGAAGATCGAAGGGCCTGGGTTGGTACGTGGAGAGAGATATGGTCACGAAGGTAGGCGGGTCCCAAACCCATGGAGGGAAGCTGGGGAAAAGGCTGGGCTTATGGGGAGAGACCCTCAAAGTGTGGCATCACAAGGCATTGGGGCAAAAGGCTGGACCACAGAACGACAAGAGAGAATTCCGCACGGACACCACAAGCGGGTCAAGGACATCACGCCAGAGGGAGGAGCTGCTTATGATGCACCAAAGCAGAAGAGACTTCCCTTGGGCCAGACACTCTCCTCCTTTGGGTGCAGCCCAGAATCCCACTGGCTTTTTGAACTGTGTCATCCTCCATGATGACATGATGGCAACAGTCTTGGACAGCCATGGCTCCCAAAGTGACCCATTTAAGGTGGAATCAGGTGTCAAACAGGAATGATGTGTTACTGCCCCAATCTTATTTTCCATCTTCATTGCTATGATACTTCATCTTGTTGCCAGAAAGCTTCCCACCGGAGTGGAAATCATATATGGGACAGACGGCAAGCTGTTTAACCTCAGCAGACTGAAAGCCAAAACCAAGGTCACAACAACATCTGTTATAGCACTCTAGTATGCTGATGACAATGTTGTCTGTGCGCATTCAGAAGAATACCTACAATGGCTTCAAACTACAAGAGAGGAGATTCCATCTGAACATTAGGAAGAACTTCCTGACTGTGAGAGCCGTTCAGCAGTGGAACTCTCTGCCCCGGAGGCTCCTTCTTTGGAAGCTTTTAAGCAGAGGCTGGATGGCCATCTGTCAGGGGTGATTTGAATGCAATATTCCTGCTTCTTGGCAGAATGGGGTTGGACTGGATGGCCCAGGAGGTCTCTTCCAATTCTTTGATTCTATGATTCTATGATGCTATGATCCTCAGACTATGAGGGATCGCCTAAGTAAGTAAGTACTCCAGTGGCAAAAAGCATTGAGGGGTGCAATGGTGTCATGTTGTGCACCTACTCGCCAAAGGCGCAACAGAAGAGCCGAGTTTTAAAGTCCCCTTTGAACGTTTCTAGTGAAGGGGCTTTCCTGATCTCTCCGGGTAACGAGTTCCAAAGTCGGGGAGCCACAGAGGAGAAGGCTCTCTCCCTTGTGCCCACAAGTCGAGCCTATGAGATTGGTAGGGGTGAAAGGAGGGCCTCCCCCGAAGATCGAAGGGCCCGGGTTGGTATGTGGAGAGAGATACGGTCATGAAGGCAGGCAGGTCCCAAACCCATGGAAGGAAGCTGGGGAGAAGGCTGGGCTTATGGGGAGAGACCCTCAAAGCGTGGCATCACATGGCATTGGGGCAAAAGGCTGGACCGCAGGACGACAAGAGAGAATCCCCCACGGACACCACAAGCGGGTCAAGGACATCATGTCAAAGGGAGGAGCTGCTTGTGATGCACCAAAGCAGAAGAGACTTCCCTTGGGCCAGACACTCTCCTCCTTTGGGTGCAGCCCAGAATCCCACTGGCTTTTTGAGTTGTGGCATCACACTCCTGGCTCACGCGCCACTTGTTGTCCACTGAGAGCCCACTGAAGCCTTTGCCCTCCCCTTCCTCCACAAGCGAGGGCTGCAAAGGGAGAGGCCCAGTGCCGGAGCATTGCAAGCGCTGGGCCTGGACCGAGGCGGAGGAGTCCGCCAAGGCACGAGGCCGGAGCCAAGGCCGCTAAGTGGAACCCGATGGGCCCGAGGCGCCTTCCAGCAAGTTGCTCCAGGAAGTTCTGCTTTGTCAAGAACATCACACGGCGGAGAGTTAAAAATAGACTTGCTCAGAGCGCAAAAACAGGCTCGCACCAAAACAGATGTTCAGGCAGAGATGCCCCAGGCGCACTCCGTCCCACACTCCTGACAGCCACGCAAGGGGGAAGCCCTCACACACGGCCCCTCTTGGAACAACAACAACAACACTAAGTGGGTTGTTGTGAGTATCCTGGGCTGCCTGCAAAACGCTCCAGAAGGCCACTTTGGGCAAGGAGGCCCTTACCATCACCCTAACCCTTACCCTCCTCCTCCTGGTCTGCAGGCACCCTCTGCCCCCCACCATGCCTCCGTCTGGAGCCTATTTTGCAGGCGAGGGGAACCTGGAGGAGCACAAGGGGCTGGCTTGGTGGCATCTGCCGCCTCCCTGACCTCTCCCTCCCTTCCTCTGGGGAAGTCAATTAGCTTCTTTTAATGGGGTCAGAATAACGGGAGGAGGGGGCAGAGGCCACACGTTGAGCAAAGTGGGGTTTCTTTACCACCTCTGGGACGTGGGGTGGTTTCTGGGCTGCGTGGCCAATGTGCCCGAGCAGCATTTTCTCCTCCCGATGTTTCACTGCATCTGTGGCTAATGGCATCTTCAGAAGATCTGATGGGAGTCAAGCAAGTGGAGTGTATGTGATACACACACACACACACACACACCCCTGTGGAATAATGTCTAGGGTGGGAGGAAAGAACCACTGTCTGTTAAACAAGTGCGAAGAGCGCCGTGAGCAAGTCTTGAGTGGGATCCACCCACTAGCAGGTGAGAAAACATGAAAGTGGCATAGTCCATGGGTGAGGGTGTCTGCCTAGAAGTAGCCTGGCCTTGGTTCCTGTTGAATTGTTTACTGCCTGGAGACATCCTTTGCCTGGGTGGTGTCACCATCGGATCCTCTGAAGATACCAGCCAGGCACCCAAATACCTGGGAGTCACTCTGGACCGCTCTCTGACCTACAAGAAGCACTGCCTGAACATCAAGCAAAAAGTGGGTGCTAGAAAGAATATCATACGAAAGCTGACTGGCACAACCTGGGGATCACAACCAGATACAGTGAAGACATCTGCCCTTGCGCTATGCTACTCTGCTGCTGAGTACGCATGCCCAGTGTGGAACACATCTCACCACGCTAAAACAGTGGATGTGGCTCTTAATGAGACATGCCGCATTATCACGGGGTGCCTGCGCCCTACACCACTGGAGAAATTACACTGCTTAGCCGGTATTGCACCACCTGACATCCGCCGGGAAGTAGCAGCCAATAGTGAAAGGACCAAGGCAGAGACATCTCCAGCTCATCCCCTGTTTGGGTCTCAGCCAGCACGCCAACGACTTAAATCTAGACATAGTTTTCTAAGATCTACAGAGACACTCGCTGGAACACCTCAGCAAGCGAGAGTCCAAAAGTGGCAGGCTCAAACCCAGCACCTCAATCCGTGGGTGATACCAGATGAGAGACCCCCCCCCCCCGGGCACACAGAAGAAGATGGGGTGACTTGGAAGGTGTTGAACACGCTGTGCTCTGGCACCACGAGATGCAGAGCCAACCTTCAGAAACGGGGCCACAAAGTGGAATCCTCAGCATGCGAGTGCAGAGAAGAGCAAACCACTGACCACCTGCTGCCATGCAACCTGAGCCCTGCCACATGCACGATGGAGGACCCTTGCGGCAACACCAGAGGCACTCCAAGTGGCCAGAGACTGGTCAAAGGACATTTAATCAGCTACCAAGTTTGCAAAATTTGTGTTTTGTTTTTTTTTATCTGTTTGTTTGTTTTGTTCTGTTAGAAATGTAATACAATGTTCTGGTTGCGGATGACACGATAGATAAATAAATAAACCAGCCAGGCAAAACGTCAGGAGAAAATGCTGCTAGAACATATTGGCCACACAACCTGGAAACCGCACGACACCTCAGTGATCCCAGCCTTTGACAATACACACAGAGACATGCATATCCTCCTTTGTTTGAAGGCAAGCACCTTGAGGGCGTGCAGTGTCTGGGGTGGATCCCGCCGGCCCGGCTCTGAGAGCGGGAGGGGCCTTCACATGATGCGGCAGCTGACCCCGCCAGCGCTCTGCCTCTCCTGCGCCAGCGCATCACAAGGCCGCCCGGCCTTTGAAGAGGAAAGTCATGGGTTGGGAGGCGCAAAAGAGACCCTTCTCTCGGAGCGCCTTGGAGCAGCCGCTTCTGGCCGGGAAGAAGGCGCCCCGTCACAGGGCTTGTGTTGTTGTGCAACCACAAAGGCCGGCTTCATGCAGAGCAAAAGATGGCCCCCAGGAAGCCTTGGGCAAGCGGGATCCATGCGCCCACAGCCCTGGTTGCTGCTTAGAAGCAGAAAGCGGAGCCTCAGAGGGACAGAAGGCCCACCACGAATGCAAAGCCCAAGCACAACCCATTACCAACAGCAGGGAAGAGGGGCACCTCCCTTGATATTGTGGGCCAAGGCAAGCCAGTGCAGAAGTGGCGCAACAGGAACGCGTGGCAGCTCATATTCTGAACATGCACATCATCATAATCATCATCATCATAATAACAACAACCTGGAATATTGTGTCCAACTCTGGGCACCACAACTGAAGAGAGATATTGACAAGTTTAACCCCAGCAGACTGAAAGCCAAAACCAAAGTTACAACAACATCTGTTATAGGACTCCAGTATGCTGACGACAATGTCTTGTGCGCATTCAGAAGAAGATCTACAAGCCACTCTAAACACCTTCGCAGAAGCATACGAGAAGCTCGGCCTGTCATTGAACATGGAGAAAACCAAAGTGCTCTTCCAGCAGTCACCAGCCATCCCCTCCCCAATGCCAGAGATACAGCTTAATGGTGTCACATTAGAAAACGTTGACCATTTCTGCTCCCTTGGCAGCCACCTCTCCACCAAAGTCAACACCGACACCGAAATACAACACCGCCTGAGCTCTGCAAGTGCAGCATTTTCCCGAATGAAGGAGAGAGTGTTTGATAACCGGGACATCCATAGGGGTACCAAGGTGCTTCTCTATAGAGCAATTGTCCTCCCAACTCTGCTATACGCCTGCGAAACGTGGACTGTCTACAGATGTCAACACTGACACTGAAATACAACACCACTTGAGCTCTGCAGAGTGCAGCATTTTCCCGAATAAAGCAGAGAGTGTTTGAGGACCAGGACATCCGTAGGGAGACCAAGGTGCTTCTCTATAGAGCAATTGGCAGAGAGTGTTTGAGTGTTTGACATCCGTAGGGATACCAAGGTGCTTGTCTATAAAGCTATTGTCCTCCCAACCCTGCTCTATGTTTGCGAAACGTGGACTGTCTACAGATGTCACATGCAACTCCTGGAATGATTCCATCAGCGCTGCCTCCAGAAAATCCTGCAAATCTCTTGGGAAGACAAGCGGACAAACGTCAGCGTGCTGGAAGAAGCAAAGACCACCAGCATTGAAGCAATGGTCCTCTGCACCATCAACTCCACTGGGCCGGCCACGTTGTCCGGATGCCTGACCACCATCTCCCAAAGCAGTTGCTCTACTCCGAACTTAAGAACGGAAAACGGAATGTTGGTGGACAGGAAAAGAGATTTAAAGATGGGCTCAAAGCCAACCTTAAACACTCTGGCATAGACACTGAGAACTGGGAAGCCCTGGCCCTTGAGCGCTCCCGCTGGAGGTCAGCTGTGACCAGCAGTGCTGCAGAATTCGAGGAGGCACGAGTGGAGGGTGAAAGAGAGAAACGTGCCAGGAGGAAGGCGCGCCAAGCCAACCCTGACCGGGGCCGCCTTCCACCTGGAAAGCAATGCCCTCACTGCGGGAGAAGATGTGGGTCAAGAATAGGGCTCCACAGCCACATACAAACCCACAAAAGCAGTCATCAAGGAAGATCGTCTTACTCGTCCAACGAGGGATTGCCTAAGTCAAGTCAAGGTTTCAGACCGGGACATGGAACTGAGACAGCCATGGTCGCCTTAGTGGATGATCTCTGCAGAGAGCTCGACCGGAGGAGGAGTGTGTACGTGTTGGTCCTCTTGGACCTCTCAGTGGCCTTCGATACCGTAGACCACAGGGTCCTTCTGGGCCTTAGAGGGACTGCTCTGCAGTGGCTCTGGTCCTTCCTGGAGGGTTGTACCCAGAAGAGGTTGCTGGGGGACTCCTGCTCGGCCCCACAGTCCTTTTCCTGTGGGGTCCCGCAGGGCTCTATACTGTCCCCCATGTTGTTTAACATCTACATGAAGCTGCTGGGGGAGATCATCCGGAATTTTGGAGTCCGATGCCATCTGTATGCAGGTGACGCCCAACTCTATCGCTCATTTCCACCAGATGCGAAGGAGGCTGTCCAAGTCCTGAACCGGTGCCTGGCCGCTGTGATGGTCTGGATGAGTGTGAGCACACTGAAGTTGAATCCAGACAAGACAGAGGTCCTCCTGGTCAGTTGCAAGGCCGAACAGGGTCTAGGGTCGCAACCTGTGCTGGATGGAAGGGGTCACACTCCCCTTGGGGGTCCTCCTGGACTCAACATTGAGCCTGGAATCTCAGGTTGCGGAAGTGGCCAGGGTAGCGTTCGCACAATTAAAACTTGTGTGCCAGCTGCGCCCTTGCGTTGGGAGGTCAGACTTGGCCATGGTGGTCCACGCTCTCGTTACATCCAGGATAGACTACTGCAACACACTCTATGTGGGGCAGCCTTTGAAGACTGCTCGCAAGCTTCAAATAGTCCAATGAGAGGCAGCCAGGTTAATAACTGGGGCAGCATAGAGGGAGCACACCACTCCCGTGTTACGCCAGCTCCACTGGCTGCCTGTTTGCTACCGGGCACAATCCAAAGTGCTGGCTTTGGCCTATCAAGCCCTAAACGCCCCTGACCCAAATTACCTGTCCGAACACATCTCCCCCTATGAACCATTGCAGAGATTAAGATCTTCCAGGGAGGCTCTGCTTTCCGTCCCGCCATTGTCACAGGGATGAGAGACAGGGCCTGCTTGGTGATTGCTCCCCGGCTATGGAACTCCCATCCTGGTCGGCCCCCTCTCTCTTGTCCTTTAGAAGGATGGTCAAAACTTGGCTGTGGGACCAAGCTTTTGGACCAGGGAAGATGGGCGCCTCCCTTGAGGGCCAAGGCAAGCTGGTTCAGAAGTGGGTTCTATAGACTATAGGGAACCACTGATCACCCTTGGGATGACTACGTTTTGTGCTGCGGCTGATTGTGGGTGGTTTTAAAGGATAGTCTCTAAAGAAACAACAACAACAGCAGCAGCAAATCCCCCCGGCCTGCCCAAAGCAGCCTACTCGAAGCCTTCCATACCCTCTTTCAGGTGAACTCAAGAGGAGAGAGAAGGGCTCTCAGACCTTGGGGACCCTTCCTGCCAGAGAGCCATTTGCTCCTTCCTTCCTACCTTCCTTCCTTCCTTCCTTCCTTCCCAAAGGGAGCCACAAGCAGAGGCGAGGTGCTTACCAGAGGGTCCCGAGGAGGCCGCTTTGGCCGGAGCCGGGAGGGGCACCTCCAGCTGCCCTGAGCGTGGGTTGGGGGCATCGCCAGACCCCGGGTCTTCGCTCTGCCCGGCCGGAGAGGAGGCAATCTCCGCCAAGACTTCCAGGTCCTTCAGGATCACCTGGAGGTAGAAAGAGATGGCTTTTACCCTAGTGTTGCAACCCAGAGCAGGAAACGAGACCATGAGATAACAATCCACCACACTTGACTGTGGGAAAAAACAATCCCTTTTTATTGATGAAAAATGGTTACAAAATAGAGGAAAATTGCAAAGTCAAAAAGCCACAGTAAAATTCAGCAGTCAGGAATATCCATGAACTAGATCAAAATCCAAAAGCAACACTGTAAAATCCTGGAACCTGTTAGCAAACCACTAACTGTACTTGGAGCACTAGAAGCCTCTTGGGATGTAGGCCACGGGAAACGGGAAATCTGCCAAGGTAATGTCTCAGTCTAAACGATGCCTGATCTAATGAGACACTTAAAACTGAAGAAACTGTTTCGGGACACGCCTCCAGGCTTTGAAGCCTGTGTTTCCTTTTCCCTTAATCTGCTTGACCTTCGCAGACTCTGCGATTCACTCCTGTTTTTCCAAATCTGTCCTTTTCTATCCTCATTAAGGAAGCCAGGTGTTAGCTCCTCTGGAGAGCTATCACCGCTTGGCTCTGCAACATTCTCATCAGAATGTGTAGTTTCACTTTCCAAGCCACTGACCTCAGAATCATTTTCATTACCCTCAGGGAGAAATACATTTTCAGTAGCATCAGGAAAGACAATCAGAGAATCAGGTTCAGGTTCACACGCAGGCTGAACCCCAACACCTAGAGCTGGGGCTAGGCTGAACTCCATTGGCTTTGCACTGACGTGGCCTTGGAGGCTGTGAAAGAGTGATCAGAATGTGGAGGGATGGGTGTGTTGTTTTCGTGGTGGAGAAGGCACTGCATTTCGTCTGCAACAGTACAATGACAATAAAACTATTCTATTCAATTCTATTCTAAGAGAGGACCAGGTGAGGCAACCGAGGAGGAGACAAGAGGCCGGCGTTGGCGCAACATCATGAAAATAATAATAATTTGAGTTCTTACCCGCCTCTCCATGCGGCTCGAGGCAGGTCAAAGCACAGTCAAAGGACACAAACATGTTGGAAATAGCAACCATCTTCAAGCCTCCTATACTAGTTATTGTTATTTATATAATCTAGATTGCTTACTGTACTGTATATATGTGTATTAGTGTGCGGATTTCCGGCAGACCATGTGACCAGATCTGGGGATTGTTCAGACTCAGACTCCAGACCCAGTTTAGAAGTTGGTAGACAAAGAATGCTTCAGAGAAGAGACTCAATTAGAATCTCAGAACAGAGAGATGCTTTAGACCAGGCATGGACAAACTTTAGCCCTCCAGGTGTTGTGGGAGGGGCTGCAGACCATGTGATCAGATCTGGGGATTGTTCAGACTCAGACTCCAGACTCAGTTTAGAAGTTGGTAGACACAGAATGCTTCAGAGAAGAGACTCCATTAGAATCTCAGAACAGAGAGATGCTTTAGACCAGGCATGGACAAACTTCAGCCCTCCAGGTGTTATGGGAGGGGCTGCAGACCATGTGATCAGATCTGGGGATTGTTCAGACTCAGACTCCAGACTCAGTTTAGAAGTTGGTAGACACAGAATGCTTCAGAGAAGAGACTCCATTAGAATCTCAGAACAGAGAGATGCTTTAGACCAGGCATGGACAAACTTCAGCCCTCCAGGTGTTGTGGGAGGGGCTGCAGACCATGTGATCAGATCTGGGGATTGTTCAGACTCAGACTCCAGACTCAGTTTAGAAGTTGGTAGACACAGAATGCTTCAGAGAAGAGACTCCATTAGAATCTCAGAACAGAGAGATGCTTTAGACCAGGCATGGGCAAACTTCGGCCCTCCAGGTGTTGTGGGAGGGGCTGCAGACCATGTGATCAGATCTGGGGATTGTTCAGACTCAGACTCCAGACTCAGTTTAGAAGTTGGTAGACACAGAATGCTTCAGAGAAGAGACTCCATTAGAATCTCAGAACAGAGAGATGCTTTAGACCAGGCATGGGCAAACTTCGGCCCTCCAGGTGTTGTGGGAAGGGTTGCAGACCATGTGATCATATCTGGGGATTGTTCAGACTTAGACTCCAGACTATGACTGTGCGTTTGCATCAGTTTAGAAGAAGGTAGACACAGAATGCTTCAGACAAGAGACTCTATTCGATTCTCGGAACAGAGAGATACTTTAAACCAGGCATGGGCAAACATCAGCCCCCCAGATGTTGTGGGAGGGGCTGCAGACCATGTAACCAGATCTGGGGATTGTTAAGACTCAGACTCCATTTTAGAAGTCAATACTGAGTGTGTTTGCATCAGTTTAGAAGTATGTAAACACAGAATGATTTAAAGAAGAGACTCTATTGGACTCTCAGAAGAAAAAGATGCTTTAGACTAGGCGTGGGCAAGCTTTGGCCCTTCAGATGTTTTGGACTTCAACTCCCACAATTCCTAACAGCCTACCAGCTGTTAGGAATTGTGGGAGTTGAAGTCCAAAACACCTGGAGGGCCCAAGTTTGCCCATTCCTGCTATAGACTTGTGGACTGTTAAGATTCTAATAAAGAAGCCCTGTGCTATCTGAGTTTGTCATTTGGCAGTTGTAGTTGCTGGGATGTATAGTTCACCTACAATCAAAGAGCCTTCTGAACTCCACCAACAATGGGATTTAACTAATCCTGGCACCCAAAAGTCCCATGACTAACAGAAAATACTGGAAGGGTTTGGTGGGCATTGACCTTGAGTTTGGGAGTTGTAGTTCACTTACATCCAGAGAGCAGTGTGGACTCAAACAATGATGGATCTGGACCAACTTTGGCACTAATTCTCACTATGTCCAAATGTGAACACTGGTATAGTTTGGGGGGAAATAGACCTTGACATTTGGGGGTTGTAGTTGCTGGGATTTATAGTTCACCTACAACGAAAGAGCATTCTGAACTCCACCAACAATGGAATTGAACTAATCTTGGTACCCACAACTCCCATGACCAACAGAAAATACCAGAAGGGTTTGGTGGGCATTGACCTTGAGTTTGGGAGTCGTAGTTCACTTCCATCCAGAGAGCACTGTGGATGCAAACAATGATGGATCTGGACCAAACTTGGCATGAATACTCAGTATGCCCAAATGTGAACACTGATGGAGTTTGGGGGAAAATAGATCGTGACATTTGGGGGTTGTAGTTGCTGGGATTTATAGTTCATCTACAATCAGAGAGCATACTGAACTCCACTAATGATGGAATTGAACCAAACTTGGCACACGGAACTCCCATGATCAACAGAAAATACTGGAAGGGTTTGGTGGGCATTGACCTTGAGTTTGGGAGTAGTAGTTCACCTACATCCAGTGAGCACTGTGGACTCATGCAATGATGGATCAGTTCACTTCCATCCAGAGAGCACTGTGGACTCAAACAATGATGGATCTGGACCAAATTTGGCAGTAATGCTCACTATGTCCAAATGTGAACACTGGTGGTGTTTGGGGAAAATAGACCTTGACATTTGGGAGTTGTAGTTGCTGGGATTTATAGTTCACCTACAATCAAAGAGCATTCTGAACCCCGCCAATGATAGAAAGCCACAGCGTGATTGCAACCAGAGGAGAAACCCGGCATTATATCATCACTAAAAAATAAACTGCATCATCCTCTGTGAGGCAAAGAGGGAATCTGCACATCCCTCTGAACTCATAAATAAGGAATGGAAGCCGCTCGCACGTCAAAGAACCGCAGGAGAGTCTTGCTGATCCCGTTATTCCAGCGCATGACGAGCGCCCGCCACTGATCCACAACCCCCATCAACAAGGAAGCCCTTTTCCGTTGCAGAGGGCCAAGGCGGGTTTCTCAACAACAAGGGATCTGGGAAGACCACAAGCGCACTCATGAGTCAACAAGGCAGGCCAGGCAGGAGCCAAAACAAGCCCAGGAGAGCCTCGGCCACATCCACAGGAGCCTCTGCTGCTTTGGCCAGGCCTCGGCATCGCCACCACGGGGAGGAACACTGACCGCTTCTGGGCAACGGACGCCAAGGAGGGGGCGGAGGACAAGCAGGAAGGGGCAAAGGCCTCCAGACTAGTACAGACCGTCCCTTCCAAATCTATGATACTCTCTCTCTCTCTCTCTCTCTCATACACACACACACACATATATATACAAACAGTCCCCAAGTTACAAACATTTGACTGACTAGTTAAGGATGGGGCTGGACTGCATGGCCTTTAGGGGTCCCTTTCAAATCTTTGATACTATGCCTATCTCTCATAAATATATATACACACACACACACATACACACATATATATAGGCCGTCTCCGAGTTACAAACATTTGACTGACAAATGACTCCCACTTAAGAACGAGGCTGGAATGGATGGCCTTTAGGTGTCCCCTCCAAATCTTTGATACTATGCCTATCTCTCATTTATATACACAGACACATGCGCGCACACACACATATATATATAAAGGCCGTCTGTGAGTTACAAACATTTGACTGACAAATGACTCCTAGTTAAGGATGGGGCTGGACTGGATGGCCTTTAGGGGTCCCTTCCAAATCTTTGATACTATGGCTATCTCTCATCTCTCATTCACACACACACACACACACACACACGCACACACACCTCACTCTTTCTGTGTATATATATATATATATATATAGAGAGAGAGAGAGAGAGAGAGATGCCGTCTGTGAGTTACAAACATTTGACTGACAAATGACTCTTAGTTAAGAACAGGGCTGGACTGGATAGCCTTTAGGGGTCCCTTCCAAATCTTTGATACTATGGCTATCTCTCATAAATATATATACTCTCTCTCTCTCTCTCTCTCTCACACACACACACATATATACAGACTATTCCCGAGTTACAAACATTTGACTGACAAACGACTCTTAGTTAAGAACAGGGCTGGGCTGGATGGCCTTTAGGGGTCCCTTCCAAATCCTTGATACTATTCCTATCTCTCATAAAGATACATACACACACACACACACACACACATATATAGGCCATCTCCGAGTTGCAAACATTTGACTGACAAATGACTCCCACTTAAGAACGGGGCTGGACTGGATGCCCTTTAGGGGTCCCTTTCAAATCCTTGATACTATGCTTATCTCTCATTCACACACACACACACTTAGAGGTGTCCCCAAGTTACAAACATTTGACTGACAAAGGACTCCTAGTTAAGAATGGGGCTGGACTGGATGTCCTTTAGGGGTCCCTTCCACATCTTTCATAGTATGCCTATCTCTCATTCATATATACACACACAAATGCTGTCCCTGTGTTACAAACATCCAACTGACAAACAACTCCAAGTCAAGAACCGGGCTGGACTGGATGATCTTTGGGGGTCCTGGGCAATGCTGCTGTGCTTGGGGGTCCCTATGGAGACTTGTCCACAGCTGCAAGGTGTGCAATCGATTCCTGCAGAGCTTAGAGGATCCCCCTAACCACTCAGGAGAGAATGCTACTGGAAGATGGCCACACATCCAAACAAACAGGCCTGGGACAACACATCAGGGCCAGCGGGTGTTTTGCATGCAGCGCCCATCGTCCGTCCCCCTCCTCCTCCTCCTCTTCGGCTGCTTTTGTGGAAGCGAAGGTAGAGAAAAGAGGGACCGGGGAAGAGTGTCAGGAAAGCAATATCCTGCCACAGCGCCAATGGTTCTCGTTCCCAAGGTAACGGGGCCAGATGCCAAAAAGTCCCATTGCCCAAAGAGGGAAGCAAGGAGGACGCCTTCCCATCTCTCTCTCTCATTCTTTGCAGAGCCTCAGGTAGAAGCGAGGGAAGAGAAAGAGGGACAGGGGAAGAGTGTCAGGAAAGCAATATCCTGCCACAGCACCAATGGCTCGGTTTCCCTAAAAGGTCCCATTGCCCAAAGAGGGAAGCAAGAAGGATGCCTTCCCATCTCTTTCTCTCTCGTTCTTTGCAGAGCCTCAGGTAGAAGCGAGGAAAGAGAAAGAAGGACCGGGGAAGAGTGTCAGGAAAGCAATATCCTGCCACAGCACCAATGGCTCTGTTTCTCTAAAAGGTCCAATTGCCCAAAAAGGTCCCATTGCCCAAAGAGGGAAGCAAGGAGGACGCCTTCCCATCGCTTTCTCTCTCTCGCTCGTTGCAGAGCATCAGGTAGAAGTGGGGGAAGAGAAAGAGGGACCGGGGAAGTGTCAGGAAAGCAATATCCTGCCACAGCACCTATGGCTCGGTTGTATTTATTGTATTTATTTGTTGGGAGGTGTTAGCTGGCCCTGATTGATTCTTGTCTGGAATTCCCCTGCTTTTTGAGTGTGTTTCTTTCACCCACCCTGGACATCATTCCAAATATATATAAACCTCCCTTGCCTAGTTTCCAGCAGTTTGCTCATAACCTCTGAGGATGGCTGCTATAGATGTGGGCAAAATGTCAGGAGAGAATGCTTCTGGAACATGGCCAGGCATCCCGGAAAACTCACAACAGCCCAGTGATTCTGGCCATGAAAGTCTTTGACAAGAGAATCAGGGCCAGCTAACACCTGCCAACAAAGGATTCCCCCAGGCAGCAACCAGCCTGGGGGATGCAAATCAAGTTGATGCTAATCAAGGTGGCCAATGGCAAAAGTCACACTTGTCTCCCACCCTGGACATCATTCCACAGGGATATAAACCCCATTTTCCTATTTTCCACCAGACCTCACAACCTCTGCCATAGATGTGGGTGAAATGTCAGGAGAGAATGCTTCTGGAACACGGCCAGACAGCCCAGAAAACCCACAGCAACCCGAAGAAAAGGCCTATCGAGAGGAGCTCAGCCCTAGTGTTGTTAAAACTACAGATCCACAGACAAACAGATCTGGGTGTCAAGCAAAACAAAACAAAGCCGGGACGAGAGTCTCAAAGGCAGACGAGATAAAACCCAGTGAGAAGGACTGCTATCTGGAGCAAGCGTGTGTGTTTGCGCAAAGGAAAGCCACAGCTCCGAGTGCCAACCCCTCACTGCCTCGCACACTGCAAAGGCTGCAGAGACTGTTTTCCATTTCTTGTCAGGCCCAAGAATAGGTCAGATGTGCCTTCTGGAAACAATGAGGGAGAAACCACACACACAGAAGCACATATACACACATGCAGGGAGGAGGCAGTGTCGGGACTGCGCAGCACACACAGATGCCGCTTTGCCGTATGTGGCACGCCAGAGAGAGGAGTTCTGATGCATACGTTCGGGTATTTATCATGTGCCGCAAGCCCCAGGCAACTGCCGCAAAAGGCAGCACTGGCCTCTTTGGTTTGGACGATTTGCAGTCGCGAAAACAAAAGATGGGGGGAAGACAGCCTGCCTTTGGAGGCAAGAGGAGGTCCTTTCAAGATAATATTGCTTTCCTGGGCCCTGCACCTCGGCATCTCCCAGATCTGGGTCAAGCGGAGACAGAGTTGGTTAGTGAGCTATGGTCAGGGAGGACGTTAGCTGGAAAGCTACCGGAAAATTAGTCAGAGAAATAGGTCGAGGAAGCCGGATTGTACATTCTGATGTGGTTGGTTGGTCAGTGAGAGAGAGTAAGGGATGATGTTAGCTGGAAAATTAGATAGAGGAACAAGTTAAAGATTGAATGAAACTCATACTGAAATGTTGTTTTGTAATCAGCAAACATTTGAACCTCTGTAACCATTACGCTTTTGCCACAAGAATGCTACAAATAAACTGAGTTACTGTTTCTCTGGGTCAAGCGGAGCCAGAGTTGGTTAGTGAGCTAAGGTCAGGGAGGACGTTCGCTGGAAAGCTACCGGAAAACAAAGGATGGGGGAAAGACAGCCTGCCCTTGGAGGCAAGAGGAGGTCCTTTCAAGACAGTCTTGCTTTCCTGGGCCCTGCACCTCGGCATCTCCCAGATCTGGGTCAAGCGGAGACAGAGTTGGTTAGTGAGCGAAGGTCAGGGAGGATGTTCGCTGGAAAGCTACCGGAAAATTAGTCAGAGAAATAGGTCGAGGAAGTTGAATTGTACATTCTGGTGTGGTTGGTTGGTCAGTGAGAGAGAGTGAGGGACAATATTAGCTGGAAAATTAGATAGAGGAACAAGTTAAAGATAGTTTCAAACCTATTTTTTATGTATTAATACTAGCTTGGGGACCCGGCGCTGCCCAGGTTATTTGAGAAAGGAATACTGTATCAAGTTTGGCCTTTATCAGTTATTTATATGGCTGGCAGTGGTCTGAGGAAATTAGTGAAGGTACTGTGGGTCCCATCATTTGTGGTCCATCCTCCTCCAAACTGCACCAGGATGGAGAGTGGGTCAAGGGGCTCTCTGTGCCAAGTTTGGTCTTGATCAGTCATTGGATGAGTGTCGCTGAGGTCTCAGGAAGTGAGTGAGTGAAGGTACTGCAAGTCCCATCATCCATCATCCATCCTCCTCCAAACAGCACCAGGATGTAGAGTGGCTCATGGGGGCTCTTTGTGCGAAGCTTGGCCTTGATTGTTCATTAGATGAGGGTTGCAGCGGTCTTGGGAAGTGAGTGGAGGTTCTTGAAGTCCCATAATCCATGGTCTGTCCTCCTCGAAAGTACACCAGGATGTAGAGTGGGTCATGGGGGCTCTGTGTGCCAAGTTTGGTCTTGATCAGTCATTGGCGAGGGTCTCAGAAAGTGAGTGAAGTTACTGCAAGTCCCATCATCCATCTCCAAATTCTTCCAAACCGCATCAGGATGTAGAGTGGGTCATGCATGCAGGCTCTCTGTGAATTGTGGTTCTGATCCATCATTGTTGGCAGTTGTGTACTTCAAGTCCCATCATCCATGGTCTGCCCTCCTCCAAACTGAAGTAGGATGTAGAGTGGGTCATGGGGGCTCAGTGTGCCTAGTTTGGTCTTTATCGGTCTTTGTTGGGAGCCAGTGGTCCATGGGAACCAAACAATTCAAAAGTACTACAAATCCCATAATCCGTGGTCCGCCTCCCCCAAATTGCACCAGGACATAAAGGGGGTCATGGGGGTTATGTGTGCCAAGTTTGGTCCAGGAGCATCACCCGTGTTGGTCACAGTGGCCTGTGAAAGTGGCAGCCAATCAGAAAGCTGCCACATACACCTCCCTCTGCCCTCCCTACGTCCGCCCTCAACATACAAACATTGACTTTTAGATAGATAGATAGATAGATAGATAGATAGATAGATAGATAACAGTCTTTTGGGGAAGGAAGAAAAGATTGAATGAAACTTGTTCTGAAACGTTTTGTAATCAGCAAGCATTTGAACCTCTGTAACCACTACGCTTTTGCCACAAGAATGCTACAAATAAACTGAGTTACTGTTTCATTTCCAACAAAGCCTCTCTCTCCATATATCACCTCCAACTTGAGAAGTCATAAAAGGAAGAAGAAGAATTAAATAATCTATTATTCCTTGGTGTCATACTTGCTCAGGCTGACAGCCTGCCCCTTTCCTGACCGTTTTGCATTTCTGGTTAGAAAAACAAATAAGAGGTCCCTTCCGCCATGCAACAAGATAGAGTGCCTCACATATTAAAGGCAACTGATCTCGGCTTTGCTGCTTCTTGCAAAGGAGGCCATTTGTCTCCCGCTCTGGACGGCCTGCAGCCCAAGCCCACTTCCTCCTGACAGTCCCGAGTGTCCCTTGAATGGATCCCTCTTTGAATGCAAGCCGAGGGTGCTGCAGCCAAGAGCCAGGCCTCCCCTTTCCCTGGCAGCCGAGCCAAAGGCAACTTGGCTCCCTCTCCCACTTCCAAGGCAACCTCCCATCCATCTTCCAATGACAGCTTCATCCCCGGCCTGCTTCTTGGAAAAGAAAGAGATGGAGATGCCCTTTGGCCTATGAACTGGACACTCTCGTTGTGCTTCTACTTCACTTTGGTGCTGGGCTGACGGTGCCAAAAGAGCGTCACTCGTTCCGGCTTCTCAGACCACAGTTATGGTTGGAATGCCCTTCTGGGTAAAAATGGGATCCCATAAACAAATGAAATACTCATGAGGCCCAGTCAGCAGTCTCAGCATCTGGGAATCGCATGTCCAAGAAGTTAAGGAATACTGATCCGTGCGACCGGCACATTGTGTACGCTTTACACAAAGGTGTGCCAGATCTGTGCAGGTGAAGGACAGGCAGGAGAGCCCCTCTCCAAGGCATGCCCTCACGGGGAGGACATGGGTGTCAGACATATTAAAATTAACTAGGTATTTTTAATTGCAAAAATGTGAGCCAAGCACTGAAAGGATTAAATGGATGCCATGACTCAGCAAAAGCTGCAGTTCAACATAAGCAGGTGTGCCTTAGCTAAGTAGGCCTCAGTCTGAGAGAGGTCTCTGTGGGAGAAGGGCCTCAGTGTGTTACTAGGCCTCAGTATGAGTAAGCCCCAGTGTTAGCTTGCTTCGGTGGGAGAAGGCTTCAGTGGGAGAAAGGTCTCAGTGTGAGTAGGCCTCAGTGTTAATTTGCCTCAGTGTGAAAAGACTTGATTGGGAGAAAGCCCACAGTGTGAGTAGGCCTCAGTATGAGTAGGCCTCAGTGTTAGTTTGCCTCAGTATGAGAAGACTTCATTGAGAGAAAGGCCTCAGTGTGAGTAGGCCTCAGTGTGAGAAGACTTCATTGGGAGAAAGGCCTCAGTGTTAGTTTGCCTCAGTATGAGAAGACTTCATTGGGAGAAAGGCCTCAGTGTGAGAAGACTTAATTGGGAGAAAGGCCTCAGTGTTAGTAGGCCTCAGTATGAGTAGGCCTCAGTGTTAGTTTGCTTCAGTGTGAGAAGACTTGATTGGGAGGAAGCCCTCAGTGTGAGTAGGCCTCAGTATGAATAGGCCTCAGTGTTAGTTTGCCTCAGTGAGAGAAGTCTTGATTGGGAGAAAGCGCTCAGTGTGAGTAGGCCTCAGTGTTAGTTTGCCTCAGTGTGAGAAGACTTGATTGGGAGAAAGGCCTCGGTGTGAGTAGGCCTCAGTATGAGTAGGCCTTAGTGTTAGTTTGCCTCAGTGTGAGAAGACTTCATTGGGAGAAAGGCCTCAGTGTTAGTAGGCCTCAGTATGAGTAGGCTCAGTGTTAGTTTGCCTCAGTGTGAGAAGACTTCATTGGGAGAAAGGCCTCAGTGTTAGTAGGCCTCAGTATGAGTAGGCCTCAGTGTTAGTTTGTCTCAGTGTGAGAAGACTTCATTGGGAGAAAGGCCTCAGTGTTAGTAGGCCTTGGTGTGAGTAGGCCTGGTGTATAAGAAACGTTGGTGAGAGAAGCCACATGTTGAAGGCCATCGTGTGTGAAGGGTGCTATGTGTAAAAATCCTTCTTTGGAAGAGATAGCATCAGTCTGTGTTTTTAAATGCTTGTATGTCACTGTTGATTGTTTATTGCCTATTTTTTGTTTATGTGATTTATAGGAATTGTATTGTATTGATTGTTTTATTGATGTTTTGTTTCCTGATGTTTTGTGGGTTTGGCCCCATGTAAGCCGCACCGAGTCCCTAGGGGAGATGGTAGCGGGGTACAAATAAAGTATTATTATTATTATTATTATTATTATTATTGTGTATGTTTTTGTTCTTGTTATCACTTTGTGCTCCTGGTGCTGGGCCACGCTACTGCTAAAAATTTACTCTGCTGTGTATTTATGAGGAAGGGTCTTTTGTTAATAAGCCCACTTGCCCAATAATTGGGGGGGAGGGGGGGACTACTGCAGAGGCTTCGTGCACTACAACCCCCAGCATTCCTGGCACCAGAGCAGCCCAACCCTTAGAAATGCGCACTTGCCCACCCAAAGACCAGGCAGCCGTGATCCCGAATCCACTCACATCCCAATCTGACATAAGTACGGTGGGAAGGAGATGGAGGGAGGGGGGAGGCTCTGGGCTTCTTCCTCCTCCGCCGAGTCCCACATTGGCACTTGGCAAGCGCAGGGCTGGGAAACCGGGGAGAGCGCAGGCCCAAATCCAGCAAGGCGCAAATCGGAAGGCATCAATGCATAAAGGCGGCTATTCACTTGGGCCCAAGCTTTTGTTAAGCCTCGTTGTGCCTGGAATCTGGATCACACGGAGCAGCCCCCCCCCTCCCCTTGGGGAGCATGACAGAACCCCACTTCCGTTCCCAATGCAAACAGGGCAGCTATTCTAAATCTATCCTGATTTGGCTGGCTAATCCTCCGTTGCCTCACTTTCTCAACGGCCTATAAAACCTCCTCGTTTCCCTCTCTACCCTCAGCTTGCTTCAGCGGTTGCAGATTGACGACTTCATCACATGGGTCTAGGGAGCCCCGCACCCAGGGGCGGCGCAACTCTTACGCAAAGTAAGCCTTTGCGGTAGAGTTGATGTTGCCCAGGGGCGCTCTTGGGGGAAAATAGACCTTGACATATGCAAGTTGTAGTTACTGGGATTTATAGTTCACCTACAATCAAAGAGCATTCTGAACTCCACCAATGATGGAATTGAACCAAATATGGCACACAGAACTCCCACGACGAACAGAAAATATATATCAGTGATTGGTTGGGGTGGGGGGCAAGAGGTGAACTACAACTCCAAAACCAAAGGACACTGCCTACCAAACCCTTCCAGTATTATGTGTTGGTCGTGGGAGAACTGTTTGCCAAGTTTGGTTCAATTCCATCGTTAGTGGGGTTCAGAATGCTCTTTGATTGTAGGTGAACTATAAATCCAGCAACTACAACTCCCAAATGACAAAATCAATTTTTTGAGTGAAGGACATACATTGGGTTGTTAGGTGTCTTGTGTCCAAATTTGGTGTCAATTCTTCCAGTGGTTTTGGAGTTCTGTTAATCCCACAAACGAACATTACAGTTTTATTTACATAGATACAATGCTAATAACATATTATAATTCTATATTTTATATTACATGTAGTATTACTAACAATATTACAATATAATGGCATAGTACAAAATAGTAATATATAATACTGATATTGTACTATGCTAATAATATATTATATTCTACTAGCTGTCCCCTGCCAGGCGTTGCTTGGCCCAGTCTGTTGATCTGGAAAATAAAGTCACGAGAAAGTGTTAGTTTCTAAGATATGTAATTTCTTTTCTGCTTGTGGGTAAACAGTATTTCTTGCTGTTTCTTTGCCAGTGTGGATGTGGAGAGTGTCTGGTTTGCCTACTCTGGAACATGCAACATAGAATTGTCCTTCTTCAGGGGTCCCTTTCAAATCTATACTATATCTGTGTGTTTGTGAATCATATCTATCTATATGTATGGCTGGATGGCTCTTTGTCAGGAGGCTTTGTTTACGTTTTCTTGCCTTGGTGAAGGGAGTTGGACTGGATGGCCTTTCTGTTGGTCATGAGGGTTCTGTGTGGGAAGTTTGCCCTGATTCTGTAGTTCGTGAGGTTCAGAATGCTCTTTGATTGTAGGTGAACTGTTAATCCCAGTGACTACAAATCCCAAATGTCAAGGTTTATTTCCCCCAAACTCCATCTGTGTTCATATTTGGGCGTATGGAATATTTGTGCCAAGTTTGGTCCAGATCCATCATTGTTTGAGTCCACAGTGCTCTCTGGATGTAGGTGAACTACAACTCCCAAACTCAAGGACAATGCCCACCAAACCCTTCCAGGATTTTCTGTTGGTCATGGGAGTTCTGTGTGCCAAGTTTGGTTCAATTCCATCGTATGGAGTTCAGAATGCTCTTTGATTGTAGGTGAACTATAAATCCCAGCAACTACAACTCCCAAATGACAAAATCATAATTTTTGAGTGATGGTCACTCCTTGTGTTGTGAGATGTTTTGCTGCCAAATTTGGTGTGATTTCGTTCATTGGTTCTTTTGTTTTTAAGGAACTCATTATGCACTGAGCATTTTTATATATAGATAGATAGATGTATATATATATTGTTAGCCGCTCTGAGTCCCCTTCAGGATGAGAAGGGTGGCATATAAGTGTCGTAAATAAATAAATACATGAAGGGAGGGAGGGAAGCACCAGCAAAGGAAGCCAGAGCACATTCTCACGTAGGGAATGGGAGTACAGAGTGCATTCACAAGGCAAATGCTAAATCGCACAGTTGAAATATGACCAAGAAAAAGCAGGTCTTTTCCCACCCAATAAACCTGCTCCAGGAGGAGATCCACAGGCCTCATCCTGCCCTCTGCACACACGCACATGGGGGCTGCCCACCAGCAGACGCGGCTCTAGGTAACTTTCAACGGTAAGCAAACAGTACTTTGGTGCCCCCCCCCCCAATCATTGATATATATTTTCTGTTTGTCGTGGGAGTTCTGTGTGCCATATTTGGTTCAATTCCATCATTGGTGGAGTTCAGAATGCTCTTTGATTGTAGGTGAACTATACATCCCAGTAACTACACTTGCCGCACTTGCTCCCTTGCCTGGCCCGCTTTGGTCCGGAGGTGTGCCTGAAGACCCCGGCGTGTGCACCAAAAGTCACCTCTTCTCCTGACTTTCTCCTCAGCCATTGGGACCAGAGAGAGAGAGAGAGAGAGGTGGAGATGCCCACCTTTCCTGAAGGTAGGCGCAAAAACAAAGGAGGGAGCGGAGGTGGGAGATATCTCCAGCCAGAGGGGCTCTCTCTCTCTCTCTCTCTCTCCCAATGGCTGAAGAGAAAGTCAGGAGAAGAGGCGACTTTTGGTGCGCACGCTGAGGTCTTCAGACACGCCTCCGGACCCGAAGAGGTCCAGGCGCGGCGGCTCCACCCCTTGGCCCACCCGCGGATTGGGGAGAGGAGAGGAGGCGGGTGGAGCGCCGGGTGATCGGGAAAGGGAGCCGGTCATGGGGAAGGGATCGAACGCCGAGAACGATTGAGCGCCGGCTCTGCTCGCTGTTGTGAGGTGAGGGGGTGCTCCTCAAGTGGCGGTCGAGGGGCGTTTACAGAGGCGCCTCTGCACCCCTGGCAAAAAAAAAGTGTTCTGCGACCACTTACTTTGCGTAATGGACGAGCCGCCCCTGCCCACCAGCACCATCCTCCCCCAGCTTCACTTCAGTCACACCTTCCCGCATCAAGAAGGGTGAGACAGAGAGATAGCATTCCGGTACAAAGGTATTCAGAGGTGCACGCAGTAAAAGAGACCTCTGCAAGTGTCCACTGGCCAATGTGGACAGCTGCTGCCAGAGGGCAAGGAGGCCAAGGTTCAGGCCATAGGTGACCTCTTCAAAGCTGGCCACCATTCAAGGCGAAGGAGGAGCAGGCCTGGCCCAAGAGAAGCACAACAGCAGACCTCCATGACATTATACAACAAGGAACGTTTCACAAGGCAGGGTCTGCACTCACCTCGTCGGACTCATCGGACAAGGTCTTCAGCAAGATGGGGAAGAGGCTGTCCGTGTGCCGGAACATCTGGAACCAGAAAAAGAACGGCCATGAAGACATTATATTTATATTCTATTACTAGCCGTCCCCTGCCACACGTTGCTGTGGCCTAGTCTGCGTATATAGAATCATAGAATCAAAGAGTTGGAAGAGACCTCCTGGGCCACCATCCAGTCCAACCCCATTCTGACAAGAAGCAGGAATATTGCATCCAAATCACCCCTGACAGATGGCCATCCAGCCTCTGTTTGAAAGCCTCCAAAGAAGGAGCCTCCACCACACTCCGTTCAGCAGAGAGTTCCACTGCTGAACGGCTCTCACAGTCAGGAAGTTCTTCCTCATGTTCAGATGGAATCTCCTCTTGTAGTTTGAAGCCATTGTTCCATTGCGTCCTAGTCTCCAAGGAAGCAGAAAACAAGCTTGCTCCCTCCTCCTCCTCCCTGTGGCTTCCTCTCACATATTTACACATGGCCCCCATCATATCTCCTCTCAGCCTTCTCTTCTTCAGGCTAAACATGCCCAGCTCCTTAAGCCGCTCCTCATAGGGCTTGTTCTCCAGACCCTTGATCCTTTGAGTCGCCCTCCTCTGGACACATTCCAGCTTGTCAATATCTCTCTTCAATTGTGGTGCCCAGAATTGGACACAATATTCCAGGTGTGGTCTATATGTGTGTATATATTTGTGTATATGTGTATATATGTGTGGTTGCATATATATGTGTTTTTGTGTATGCGTTGTAATGTTTTTTTTCATTTTATTTTATGCCTTTTAAAATCCTTTCCATGGTGTTTTTCAGTGTTTTTATGAGTGATGGTCACTCACTGGCCTGAGAGATGTCTTGTGTCCAAATCTGGTGTCAATTCGCCCAGTGGTTTTTGAGTTATGTTCATCCCACAAAGAAACATTACATTTTTATTTATATAGATTATATTATATTAGTAGCGGTCCCCTGCCAGGCGTTGCTGTGTCCCAGTCTGGTGATCTGGAAAATTAAGTAATGAGAAAGTGTTGGTTTCTAATATATGTAATTTCTTTATGCTTGTGGGTAAACAGTATTTCTTGTTGTCTCTTTGTCAGTGTCGATGTGCTTGCTAATGAGCTGATGCTCAACTTTTGTATCCTGTTTGTTTTTGGGTGCTCTGCTATATTCAAGGGTAGTTTTCCCTAACACCAAAGACGGCAATATCTGGGCAGTGCCTTCCTCTCTGCCACGGTGCAATGAGCAAACCATGAGCAGATGCAATAGGTTAGGACATTCCCTATCACACAGCAGTAGAAAGTCACCAGCAGTTTCTCATTCAATTCAATCCAAACACAACTAAGATAGTCAAAGTGAAGGCTCTCAAGTGCTGCTCAGGTGGCGGATGAAGAGAACTGGAGGCTGTAGCCCCTCCCACTGGCTACTTATACTATCGGGGGAGTGGGCGGGGCTACCATCAAATATGTTATTTGTCTTTCTAGAACAGCATTTCTCAACCTGGGGGTCAGGACCCCTGAGGGGGTTGTGAGGGGGTGTCAGAGGGGTCACCAAAGATCATCAGAAAATACAGTATTTTCTGTTGGTCATGGAGGTTCTGTACGGAAAGTTTGGCCCAATTCTATCGTTGGCGGGGTTCAGAATGCTCTTTAATTATAGGTGAACTATAAATCTCAGCAACCACAACTCCCAAATAACATGGTCTATTTCCCCCAAATTCCACCATATTGAGTATTCCTGTCAAGTCTGGTCCAGATCCATCATTGTTGAGTCCATAGTGCTCTCTGGATGTAGGTGAACTATAACTCCAAAACTCAAGGTCAATGCCCATCAAACTCTTCCAGTATTTTCTATTGGGCATGGGAATTCTGTGTGTCAAGTTTGGTTCAATTCCATCCTTGGTGGAGATTAGAATGCTCTTTGGTTGTAGGCGAACTATAAATCCCAGCAACTACAACTCCCAAATGACATTATCAATCCCACTCCCCAACCCCACCAGCATTCAAATTTGGGCATATCAGGTATTGGTGCCAAACTTGGTCCAGTGAATGAAAATACATCCTGGATAACAGGTGTTCACATTACGATTCGTAACAGAAGCAAAATGACACTTATGAAGTAGCAACGAAAATAATGTGATGGTTGGGGGTCACCACAACATAAGGAACTGTATTTAGGGGTCGTGGCATTCGGAAGGTTGAGAAACACTGTTCTAGAAGATTCCGAAGTTGCTCTGCGCAGGCGCAGAAATTACCACATGTACGATTCACAGGGACCACGACAGGGAACATACAATCTCTGCTGAGCCCTCGTAACTAACTGTTGGGGTTCAGCCTGTGTGTGAACCTCAACCTGATTCTCTGATTGTTGAACCTGAACCTGATTCTCTGATTGTCTTTCCTGATGCTACTGAAAACGTATTTCTCCCTGAGGGTAATGAAAATGATTCTGAGGTCAGTGGCTTGGAAAGTGAAACTACACATTCTGATGAGAATGTTGCAGAGCCAAGCGGTGATAGCTCTCCAGAGGAGCTCACACCTGGCTTCCTTAATGAGGATAGAAAAGGACAGATTTGGGAAAACAGGAGTGAATCGCAGAGTCTGCGAAGGTCAAGCAGATTAAGGGAAAAGGAAACACAGGCTTCAAAGCCTGGAGGCGTGTCCCGAAACAGTTTCTTCAGTTTTAAGTGTCTCATTAGATCAGGCATCGTTTAGACTGAGGCATTACCTTGGCAGATTTCCCGTTTCCCGTGGCCTACATCCCAAGAGGCTTCTAGTGCTCCAAGTACAGTTAGTGGATTGCTAACAGGTTCCAGGTTTTTACAGTGTTGCTTTTGGATTTTGATCTAGTTCATGGATATTCTTGACTGCTGAATTTTACTGTGGCTTTTTGACTTTGCATTTTCCTCTATTTTGTAACCATTTTTCATCAATAAAAAGGGATTGTTTTTTCCCACAGTCAAGTGTGGTGGATTGTTATCTTATGGTCTCGTTTCCTGCTCTGGGTTGCAACACTAACGCTGCAGGTCAGGTCCTCCTTAATAACATCTAAATGCCTCCTTGTTCATCGAGTCCACAGATGCGTCCTCAAGCAGAAGCGCAATGGGGATGTATGGAAGGATGTGTGGCGGAACAGGAAACCCCATTTTGATTGTCTTTGTCTGGACCCAAATCCCCCCCCCCCCCGCCCCCAGGGAGGATCAGGAGGAAGGGTGAAGGAGGCCTTGCCTTGCGCGGGGTCTTGATGTACAAGTGGTAAAGCCACTTCAGGACCGCGATGCGCGTCATCATCCCGGCGCCGACGTCGTGGAGGTGGCAGTCCAGCACCTGGACAATGCCGTCCAGGTTGAGGGTCACCTGGACCCGCTCAGTGCTGCAAGGCACAAGGAAGAAAGGGACACATTCACCAGGAGGGCAAAACCACATCTCACCAAAAAGGCAGCACCAATTCCCAGCACGCTTCAAGAGCATCACCTTTGCAAAAGGCCAAGAGGCGCATGCCTATCCTTTTATCTTTACATTGGAAATATACACTCTGGTTACATCCCGAATAGATTACTGCAACACACTCTACGTGGGGTTGCCTTTGAAGACTGTTCGGAAACTTCATCTAGTCCAACGGGCGGCAGCTAGACTTCTCACTGGAGCACCATACAGGGAGCACACCATCCCCCTGTTATGTCAGCTCCACTGGCTGCTGGTCCACTTCCAAGCACAATTCAAAGTGCTGGTCTTGGTCTATAAAGCCCTTCACAGTTGCATGGCAATCATATCTCCTCTCAGCCTTCTCTTCTTCAGGCTAAACATGCCCAGCTCCTTAAGCCGCTCCTCATAGGGCTTGTCCTCCAGACCCTGGATCATTTTAGTCACATTTAAACACAAAAGATTGCACTGGGCAGGGCTAAATTCAAAGATAAGATTTAAAAACCCTGGGAGATAGGATGATGTAAATTATCGGGGAGGAGGATCCGGAGATGAGGAAGGATTTAATTACACAAACCATAAAACAAAGTGCTTCTGAGGTCATTTTGTGCAAAGTTTGGTCAGGGAGTACCTTACATTCAATCACTGAAGGCACATTGGAATAACCAGGTTTTCAGATTCCTCCTAAAGATTGCTAGTGTGGGGGCTTGCTTAATATCTCTGGGGAGTGGGTTCCAGAGCCGGGGGGCCACCACAGAGAAGGCCCCCTCTCTCGTCCGCACAAGTTGCACTTGCAATGCAGGCGGGAGCACTGCCATAAACAAGCCAAAACAGGAGGCAGCCAAAGCCGTGCCCCAATAACTGCAGAGGCCCTGAGAGAAGGACCACTTGTCTTGTGACACCTGAGACAGGTATGTCCTTGCCTGACTGATCACACCTCTGAGTGCCAGAAACACCAGTGGAGGGACAGGGCCCGTTCTCTGCCATCCTTTCCTGGCAATCTCAGCAGGAAAGCCTGGGAGCAGCTCCACGTTCCAGGTACCTCTTCGCCCACTAATAAACATCAAAGCACTTTCCAAACTGAGATTCAACTTGGGTTAGAGTGACACCCTCTGGCATCAGGGTAAAATTGCTTCAAAATGTCTTCGGCATGAGAAATTTATTATTTATTTATTTATTTATGTATTTATTTATTTAATACATTTGTTATACAGTGTTTATTTTACAGCAATGCAGCCTACCATGCTTTAACTTTTGGCATCTAGTGTTATTTTTCTGCTTATACATATTATCTATCCTCCCCGCTCCCAAGCCACGGCTTTTACATATCATCTGTCCAAAATTTCACTTCTTCTTATGGAGGTAACTTTCCTTCTTTCTTTTTAAATCCTTTTTCCATACATTTTCTCCAAACATCATCAAAATCACTTTCTGAAATTTTCACCACCAGAACTTTAGCAACACTTTAGAAGCAAAGCACTAGCACCCCCTAGTTTTGTAAGTCCTTTAGAATCATTTAGAACCATGGATTGCCCCTGCCTACTGCCAACTTTTTGGTCAGCAAGTTCAGCAGCAAGTTCAGCAGCAAGTTCAGCAGTGGTTTAACCCACTGCGCTACCGGGGGCTCCAAAAATCTCTCTCTCTGTGTGTATGTATATATCTGGAGTTACGCTTAAACCTACAGAACCGATCTTGCTCGTAATTTGGGAATTGTCTGCAATGACTTAAATCAAGTATGTACAGAACACGCTAGGTCATGTCCAAAACATCTTGGTATGTTATGCCCACACGAGATCAGCTGGAGCCTTAGAGAAAAGAAGGCCACCCACCACCCAACGGCACCCTTTTCTTCCCATGAGCCCCAGAGAGAAGTGGCATCGCTCCCCGGTGCTCTGGAACCCCTTCTTCCAGGGTTCTAGACATGCATGGTTCTAGACTTGCAGTACCTAGAACCTGTTTACTAGGGCCTGGTTGCCCCATTTGGCAGCCAGCTCAATAATAATAATAATAATAATAATTTTCTGGTGAACAGGACCCAGAGGAACATTTTGATCCAACTTCTTGGATGGCACAACCTCACAACCTCTGAGGATGCTTGCCATAGATGCAGGCGAAACGTCAGGAGAAATGCCTCTAGAACATGGCTCTATAGCCCGAAAAAACCCACAAGAACCTAATAATAATAATAATAATAATAATAATAATAATAATAATAATACATCATTTATACCCTGCCACCATCTCCCCAAGGGGACTCGGGGCGGCTTAGATGAGGCCAAGCTCAACAACACATCAGTAAAACAACAAAGCAGTAAACAAATAAAACAATACAATTAATATAACTCACAAATAAACAGTAACACACAAAAATTTAAAAACCTATGGCTGGACCAGATGTAATAGATTAAAATTTTAAAATAAACACTGGGCGTGAATAGAGGTAGGATGTATCTAAGCAGGTATTGTGGCTCAGCTTGACTCTGAGTCTGAAGCTGTGGGCCTTCTGAGCCAGAATTTCTACAGGATGATGATGAGGATGATGGGTACAGATTTCTGTACATGCTTCAGACAGGGCTGACGGTGGGGCTGCTGAAGGAGAAACAGCAAGTCAGTTCCCCGGGGAAAGGAATGTTAGTGAGACTGATAACGAGAGTGAATTCCCACACGGACAGGTGGAGACGTCTTTGCCTTCCCACAGTGATCCGGTCCAGCTGGACCAAGATAAGGGGTTGCATAGCCTTGAAGATAATGAATCAATGAGCAGACAAGATCGTTTGCAATTAAGGCTCCGGAGAAGCGAGAAGCCAAGGGTGCCAAAGGTCAACGCAATGCATTCATGTCATGCAAAGGGTATTTAGCCTTGTAGCTGACAAGCAGGGGTTGTCAGTCCAACGTAGCCCTTCCCATGCAAACTTCTGTGGATTAACTTTAGCTTTTAGCAGCATGCTTCTGGCTTCCTGAGTCTGGGATTTGGGCCTGGTTTTCAACTGTTTTCCATGGACTCTTGTTTGACCATTGCTAAAGGATTATGCTTCGTGTTTTTGCCTTTGGATCTGGGGAACTTTGTCTTTGCATTTAAGCCTTTGTATTGCCTGTGAAACTTTTGCATTTCTTATACTTTGTTTTGACTTTGCCTTTTTCTCAATAAACTACAAAACCTACAGCTTTGGTGTGGTGGTGTCTGGAGCAAGGTGAAAGCTACTCTTGAGTTGCAACAGCCGGAGGGTTTTAAAGGATAATGTAGGGAGGTCAACCCAACGGGTAGTTAAAGTGCTTCTGAGGTCATTTTGCAGGGAATTGGTCAGAGCAGGGCAGGAAGGCACAGCCAAATCCACCCTCACACACACTTCTTTTCTCTCTTGAAATGCCAGAATGAACCAATGCAAAAACACTGAAATGACATACCTGGCTGGCATGAAAACACTGGTGCTGCTGAAGTTCGAATCCCCAGAAGCGTCCAGGCAACCTGTGAGGGAGAGGAAGGGTCTGTTAGAAGGTCCTTGGCCTGCTCTGGCCAAGGTACGGATGTTTTTCTTTTTGTTTTGTATTGCTTTTGTGTCAGAAAGAAAGTATTATGTTATTTTTGTTGAAACTGCAAATATGATGTCATATCCTCATCATCATCATCATTTAATAACTTATTAATCGCCCTCCATCCGAGAATGCTCTAGGCGATTTACAGCTAAATTGTAAAAGATAAAATGCATACATACAAAAAATAAAAATTAACAGGGATCGAATGCTCTAGTAAAAAGCCAGGTCTGAAGTGCGAGAGTAAAAGGCCCTCAGTCACGCATGGCTCTCATGTAGGGCAGCAAGGAATCCCACAAGGCAGGGGCAGAAATAGATAAAGGCCCATATGACAGGTTTATTACTTATAAACACAATATAGAGGGACAACTTCTCTTCATCATGGATAAATGTCCATCTTCATTTAGATAAACATCATAGTCCAATCTGTCTGATGATTGAAAGAATCACTTGAAGATGTTTTTGAAGGACTATTTGTGGCATCCAAGGTCGTGTCAGAGAAGAGTTCCACACGGTGGCCAGGTTACAACAAGGTATCCCGGGCGTAGTTCCTTGTTTTAGGTGTTGGTGATAAAAGCACCTTCTTCAGGTAATGAATTCTTCTCAATATTTCAACAGGAAACAAGTCTCTGATACTACAATTACATGTATGAAAAGAACAACAACATACATAAAATAGATACGCTATAGCATCCCTATTGTTATGTTAACATCAAATCAATACATAACTAATACAAGATAGTCAAAGTAATGTTCACATGTCTTACAAATGTTTTAAATGTTTTTTATGATGTTGTTGGCATTGAACTGTTGCCTTGTGAACTGCCCCGAGTCGCCCGCGGGCTGAGAGGGGCGGTATACAAATGTATACCAATGTACATTTCATTCAGTAACCACAGGCTCTGCTGCAGGAGATTCTGTTGCGAGCAAATGCTCTTAATCCTGATGGGCCTTAAATACATGTTACAGATAACAAGTGAAATCAAGTTTGTTGTTAAGGGCCTGAGGGACCAGGGTTTGAAATTTAAAAGTCCAGAAAGCTTCCCTTTGGAGAAGTAGTTTCTTCATATCTAAATGAGGTCTGGTGTGTAGTTTTTCCAAAGCACAGAACCTGAAACTGTAACTTGAGTGTGCCTTTTCCCTAAAGTGCATATATAAGGGGGAGTCAGTATTGCCATTCTTAATCCGAGAACAGTGTTCATACATTCTAGTTCTCAGGGGCCTGGTAGTCATCCCAATGTACAATAGGTTGCAGGGACATTGAATCGCATATATTACATTCTCTGATGAGCATGTTGTATGATCTTGTCTAGATCTAGAGAAGTAATGCTACCCCTCTATTCCTCCTTGGTTAGACCACACCTGGAATATTGTGTCCAATTCTGGGCACCGCAATTGAAGAGAGACGTTGACAAGCTGGAATGTGTCCAGAGAAGGGCGACTAAAATGATCAAGGGTCTGAAGAACAAGCCCTATGAAGAGTGGCTTAAAGAGCTGGGCATGTTTTGCCTGAAGAAGAGAAGGCTGAGAGGAGACATGATAGCCATGTATAAATACGTGAGAGGAAGTCACAGGGAGGAGGGAGCAAGCTTGTTTTCTGCTTCCATGGAAACTAGGGTCTGGAGAACAAGCCCTATGAGGAGCGGCTTAAGGAGCTGAGCATGTTTAGCCTGAAGAAGAGAAGGCTGAGAGGAGACATGATAGCCATGTATAAATACGTGAGAGGAAGTCACAGGGAGGAGGGAGTAAGCTGGTTTTCTGCTTCCATGGAGACTAGGACGCAGAACAATGGCTTCAAACTACAAGAAAGAAAATTCCATCTGAATATTAGGAAGAACTTCCTGACTGTGAGAGCCGTTCAGCAGTGGAACTCTCTGCCCCAGCGTGTGGTGGAGGCTCCTTCTTTGGAAGCTTTTAAACAGAGGCTGGATGGCCATCTGTCAGGGGTGCTTTGAATGCAGTATTCCTGCTTCTTGGCAGAATGGGGTTGGACTGGATGGCCCATTCTATGATTCTAGATCTCAGGGCCTGTGGTCATCCCAATGTACATTAGGTTGCAGGGACATTGAATCGCATATATTACATTCTCTGAAGAGAATGTTGTATGAGTTGGATGTATGAAATACTTTGTGTTTAACATTTGGCTACAGCAGTCACAATGCCTGCATGTAAAGTTTCCCTTAATTGTTTCTTGGGTGTCTGTCTTTGATGTTATAAAATCCAAATGAATCATGATGTCCTGAAAATTTCTGGATCTCTTGTGGGCTATGATGGGTACTGTTTGACAAGGAACTCCACCCGGGATACCTTGTTGTAACCTGGCCACCGTGCAGAACTCTTCTCTGACACAACCTTGGATGCCACAAATAGTCCTTCGAAACATCTACAAGTGACTCTTTAAATCATCAGACAGATTGGACTATGATGCTTATCTAAATGAATATGGACATTTATCCATGACTAAGAGAAGTTGTTCCTCTATATCAGGGGTCCCCAAACTTTTTGAACAGAGGGCCAGGTCACAGTCCCGCAAACTGTTGGAGGGCCGGATTATATTTTGAAAAAAACATGAATGAATTCCTATGCACTCTGCACATATATTATTTGCAGTGCAACCCCCCCCCCCAAAAAAAAATCAAAACAAAAACCCACACTTCTATATAAATAAAAATGTAATGTTCGTTTGTGGGATTAACAGAACTCAAAAACCACTGGACGAATTGACACCAAATTTGGACACAAGATACCTAACAACCCAATGTATGTCCTTCACTCAAAAATGATTTTTTTTTTCATTTGGGAGTTGTAGTTGCTGGGATTTATAGTTCACCTACAATCAAAGAGCATTCTGAACCCCACCAACGATGGAATTGAACCAAACTTGGCACACATTTCTCCCATGACCAACAGAAAATACTGGAAGGGTTTGGTGGGCAGTGTCCTTTTGTTTTGGAGTTGTAGTTCACCTACATTCAGAGATCATTGTGGACTCAAACAATGATGGATCGGGATCAAACTTGGCACAAATACTCAATATGCCCAAATTTGAACACTGGTGGAGTTTGGGGAAAATAGAATCTTGACATTTGGGAGTTGTAGTTGCTGGATTTATAGTTCACCTACAATCAAAGAGCTGAACCCCATCAACGATGGAATTGAACCAAACTTGGCACACAGTTCTCCCATGACCAACAGAAAATACTGGAAGGGTTTGGTGGGCAGTGTCCTTTAGTTTTGGAGTTGTAGTTCACCTGCCTCCATAAATCACTGTGGACTCAATGATAGATCTGGACCAAACTTGGCACTGATAATCATGATGTCCAAATGTGAACACTGGTGGTGTTTGGGGGTTGTATTTGCTGGGATTTATAGTTCAATCAAAGAGCATTCTGAACTCCACCAATGATGGAATTGAACCAGTCTTGGTACACAGAACTCCATGAACAACAGAAAATGCTGGGTTTAGTGGGCATTGACCTTGAGTTTTGGAGTTGTAGTTCACCTGACTTCACTACGCCGGCGTTCCCTGGCCATGCCCACCCTGCGCCGCTCCGTCAATCGCGGACACCCTCTGCTCCAGCCACTCTGTTCTGCAGATGACCCACCTGGGAGGCTTCTCCCTCCCACACAGGCAGAGCGGCTGGAGCAGAGGGTGTCTGCAATTGGCGGAGTGGCGCCAGGTGGGCATGGCCAGGCCAGGCCAGGGAAATGCCCTCGGCGGGTCACATACGGCCCGCGGGCCATAGTTTGGGGACCCCTGCTCTATATTGTGTCTATAAGTAATAAACCTGTCATATGACATCATATTTGAAGTTTCAACAACAATAACATAATACTTTGTGTATCTTAGTCATAGATATCTGTGTTCTATATAATACAGGCAGAAAGGGGCCATGCCGGACTCACCCCCGGAGCCCCCCTCCTGTTTGGGGAGCGCTTCCTCTTGGTCGGCCTCCGTCGGGAGAGACGCCGGGCCCGGCTTGCCCTCGTCCGCCACCTCGTCGTCCTCCGGAATGACCAGCTTCATCAGGCTCTGGTTGCAGACGTTGGCCACCTCTTTGATGCCTGTGAGTCGCCGGGTTAAGGAACGTCCCCCAAGTCGGTGCCAAGAGTCACTCCCCAGGTGCCTACTGCTGGAGTTCAACCCCACATTGCCCAAGACTCAAGTCCTCAATGAGGAACAGCTCAGTTAGCTTAGTGCAGACTAAGGGTTTCCCTTCTCCCATGAATGACATCTTTTTCTTCTCTTTCTGCTCTCATTCTGATCGGTTGTTTAAAATTTTCTACTGCAAGCTTTTTGAATCTGGCAGGAAGAAGCCAAGCCTTGAAGCTGCAAGGCTATTCAATGCTCATCAAGGTGGCCATTTGCAACAAGCAGACAAAAGTTATTTCTCCCACCCAGGACATTATTCCATAGTGACATAAACCCCACTTGCCTAGTTTCCAACAGATCTCACAACCCATAGATGTGGGCGAAATGTCAGGAGAGAATGCTTCTGGAACATGGCCAGACAGCCCGGACGACTCACAGCAACCTATTATATTTTAATTAGTATTTTGTGTCCTTGCCTAGTTTCCAACAAATCTCACAACCCATAGATGTGGGCGAAATGTCAGGAGAGAATGCTTCTGGAACATGGCCAGACAGCCCGGACGACTCACAGCAACCTATTATATTTTAATTAGTATTTTGTGTCCTTGCCTAGTTTCCAACAAATCTCACAACCCATAGATGTGGGCGAAATGTCAGGAGAGAATGCTTCTGGAACATGGCCAGACAGCCCGGACGACTCACGGCAACCTATTATATTTTAATTAGTATTTTGTGTCCTTGCCTAGTTTCCAACAAATCTCACAACCCATAGATGTGGGCGAAATGTCAGGAGAGAATGCTTCTGGAGCATGGCCAGACAGCCCGGACGACTCACAGCAACCTATTATATTTTAATTAGTATTTTGTGTCCTTGCCTAGTTTCCAACAAATCCCACAATCCATAGATGTGGGCGAAATGTCAGGAGAGAATGCTTCTGGAACATGGAAAATTCACCGCAACCTATTATATTTTAATTAGTATTTTGTGTTTTAGCTTTTTAATATACCTCTGCAATTTAGCTTTTGGCCCAGGTTCTAATTATTTTAGCGTATTGTGATTATATAAGATTGTACCCCGCTCTCCTTATGTTGTTCTATGACTGTAATAAAGAAAGAGTTGAGATTCGAGCCCTGCGGCGGCTGCAAGGATGCTCTTCTTCCGGTCGTCGTAGGAGAGGCACGGCAGGACCGCCGTCAGGATCCCCGAAGAATACGGCAGCATCACCCGCCCGGCCAGCTGGATGAACTCGCGCATCCAGCACATGGCCGTCAGCTGGATCAGGTCATCTGAAGGGAGAAAGGAGGGAAGAGGACCGGGCTGTGGCGCAGTTGGCTACGAGTCCGCTGCATTAAATCACCACTGAGTTGGAAGCCACCCCGGGTCGGAGTAAGCTCCCGACCATTTGTCTAGCTTGCTGTCGACCTTTGCAGCCCGAAAGACAGTTGCATCTGTCAAGTAGGAAATTTAGGTACCACTGATGCGGGGCTACTTTAACTACCATATATACTAGAGTATAAGCCGACCCAAATATAAGCCGAGTGTCAGGAGTCAATTTCTGACGGCATGAAGACATCCCAAATTCCCTCCGTGACATCCTGACTGAATCATCCTGGTTGCCTCAGTTCTCTCTCTGTGACATTTTGAAGTCAGGGGAGGGCACTGGAAACCTTGTATTGGAACTTGTGAAGCAACAAGCTCTAATAAGGAAACTGAGAAGAAGGGGAAAATGGGTAGGAAGGGTGTATAAAAGGAAGTGGTGGTGGGAAAAAGTCCGTAGTGTCTTTCTTTGCTGCAGAGATACAAGCAATATATTCATTTCCAAGCACAACCGGCTTGTGAGTGGTTATTTAATATTGCTATATAAAACTTACAGTCTTACACCGAGGCACCTAATTTTACTAATAATAAAAGAGTAAAATAATAAATATAATAATAACAACAATAACAATGAAGTAAAATAATGGAAATGTAATAACAGTAATAATAGAATAATAAATGTAATAATACTAATAGAGTAAAATAATAAATGTAACAACAACAATAATAATAGAGTAAAATAATGGAAATGTAATAACAGTAGTAATAGAATAATAAATGTAATAATACTAATAATAGAGTAAAAATAAATGTAATAATAAAAACAATAATAAACAGAGTAAAATAATGGAAATGTAATAACAGTAATAATAGAATAATAAATGTAATAACAACAATAATAATTGAATAATAAATGTAATACTAATAATAGAGTAAAATAATAAATGTAATAACAACAACAATAATAATAGAGTAAAATAATGGAAATATAATAACAGTAATAATAGAATAATAAATGTAATAATAACATTAATAAATAGAGTAAAACAATGGAAATGTAATAACAGTAATAATAGAATAATAAATGTAATAATACTAATAATAGAGTAAAATAATGGAAATATAATAACAGTATTAATAGAATAATAAATGTAATAATAACAACAATAATAGAGTAAAATAATGGAAATGAAATAACAGTAATAATAGAATAATAAATGGAATACTACTACTACTACTAATAATAATAATAATAGAGTAAAATAATAAATGTAATAATAACAGCAATAATGGAGTAAAATAATGAAAATGTAGTAACAGTAAAAATAAAATAATAAATATAATAATAACAATAATAAATAGAGTAAAATAATGGAAATGTTATAATAACAGTAATAATAGAATAAATGTAATAATACTGCTAATAATAATTGAGTAAAATAATAAATGTAATAATACTAATAATAATACTAATAATAATCGAGTAAAATAATAAATGTAATAAAGATAATAATAACAGAATAAAACAATAAATAACCTTGACTCGAATATAAGCCGAGGGGGACTTTTTCACTGAAAAACTAGGCTTATACTTGAGTATATACAGTAATTTACAATGCCATAAAAATTTCCAGCAGTGGGCGAAAGAATGAGGAAGTACTCCATTAAGGACTCAGTGTCACAAGTGGACTGTGAAGCGACAGCTCCCCCGGTGGCCAGAATTCGAGCGTACCCTCATGAAGCTTAAATTGCCTCTGAGTTTGTCTATATATGTTGTGTTTATGGCATTGAAGTGCTCCTCAACCAGCACCCCGAAGGAGGAAGGCTAGGAGGGGGTTCTAGGAAGGCCACACAAGACAGGGACGGAGAGGAAAGCTAGGCCAGCTCACCCGAAGCCTGGCAGTGAATGACCAGGATGTTGGCCATATCCGCAAACTTGACGCTGGAAGGGTTCTTCTTGATCTCTTTCAGGAACTCGCCAAGGGCCACTTCACACCTGCAACGCAGAGGAAAAAGGGTCCGAGGGTTCAGAGCTCCCCCACTCTTCCTCTCGGTCCCAATATTGGGACTCAGCCTGTGTGTGAACCTGAGTCTGAATCTCTGATTGTATTGCCTATTGTTGATAATATTGATGTAAATGTTGACGTGCCCAGTTTGGATAGTGAGGCTGAAGTCATCAATGAGGACGAGGCTCAAGATGGAGACACTTTGGGCAGGAAAAATCCTACAGGCGTTGATTTAGAGGCTTCAAGGGAAAAGCCAAGTTCTCATGAGAAAGTTCCTGTCAGACCGAGAGAAGAAAATTCACTCCCTTTTCCTCCTGGCCCGAGCTTGCAAGACAACTTGACACCTGGTTGGGTCAACGATTATAGCCAGTTTGGAAATAAGCCAGAACCGCAGGGAGGCTCAATGTTTACATAGGTCTGAGAGAATCCGACAACTGAAACCAAAGATTAGAGTTAGCCGGAATCAGTTTTTGGGATTTARGAGTGACTGTGAGGGGGATTTCCTCAGACCAAGCTTCGTTTAGTATCAAGTACAAACCTCCTGGGTTTTCCAGTTTCCAGTGGTCTGGTCTCTAAGGAAGTGAGATTTAGCAGGGGCTAATCTGTTCATGGATTTCTATTGAGAGYATTCTGGATTTTACTGCTTTGGATTTTCTGCAAACTGTTTGCTGTTTCATTTTGACTTCTCTACCTTTGGACTTCTACCTATTTTATATTCATCATTCAATAAAAAGGATTGCASTTTTCCTAAACCAAGGTGTGGTGTATTAATGACAAGAGGGCCCTCTCTCCTGCTCTGGAGTGCAACACCCAATTCCTTCTACCTTGTGGGGTTCCTCCTCAGGGGGCCATTCTCTCCCCTCTCTTGTTTCACATCTCTATGCGACCACTTGCTCAGCTGGAGTGTGACCAGTACGCGGATGACACTCAGCTGGTGCTGAAGATGGAAGGCGACCGGACTCTGTCCCTGATTGTTTCCATCAGCGCCTCGAGGCCGTGACTGGATGGCTGCATGCCAGCAGGTTGAGGGTGAATCCGGCAAAGATGGAGATCCTATGGCTGGGTCGACCGGGCAGTGGGGACATCCAGCTGCCTACCATGGGTGGCGAGGCGCTACGCCCGTCCTCGTTGGTCAAGAGTCTGGGAGTCCTTTTGGACCCTCTGCTGACGATGGGGGCCCAGGTCTCTCTCCGCCCTGAGCAGAACCGCCTTCTTTCTTCCACCTGCGGCAGGCTAGACGGCTGACCCCCTCCCTGTCCAGGGACAACCTCGCTACGGTGATCCAGGCCACGGTCATCTCAAGACTGGACTACTGTAACGCCCTCCACATTGGCCTCCCTCTGTCGGTGATCCGGAAGCTCAAACTGGTACAAAACGCAGCTGCTCGGCTTCTTGCAGGAACTCTGATGAGATGCCACATCACCCCAGTCTTCCTGCAGCTGCATTGGTTACCCATTGAGCACCGGATCACTTTCAAAGGGATGGGACTCCCCTTGAAGGCCTTGCATGGTCTGGGGCCGATGTACCTGAGGGACCGCCTCACCCCCTCCCAACCCCAGAGATCCCTCCGTTCTGAGGACCAAGATCGGTTGGAAACTCCCAGTGTCAAGACCTTGCATCTAACAGCAACCAGGCGCAGAGCCTTCACAGCAGTGGCCCCAGCACTCTGGAACACTCTGCCACCTGAAGTCCGTGCCTTGCGGGACTTACCAGCTTTCCGCAGGGCATGGAAGACATACCTGTTTCGAGAGGCCTTTGATCTTTGATGCTGTTTTTTAAATTGTGTTAGATTTTAGTCTGTTCTTGTAAGCTGCTCCGAGCCCTACGGGAGTGGCGGCATATAAGTTTGAATAATAAATAAAATAAATATTAAATATTATATTTCACTTAGCATACTCAGCACTTTTAATCTGTACCCATTACACTTGGCCCGGCCTAGTTTTACTGTGTCATGGAGTATTGTTTACTGTTATTGCTTTAATATTTTGCTTTGCTTTATGGTTTATGTGTATTGTTATACTGTTGTTTATTGAGGCCTCGGCCTGTGTAAGCCGCATCGAGTCCTTCGGGAGATGTTAGCGGGGTACAAATCAAGTTAATAATAATAATAATAATAATAAATAAAAATAAATTTACAGGAAGACTTTCCCACTCCTGAAGGGACTCACATTTTGCGGATCTCCTTGCTGTTGTCCCCCAGGATCTGGAAGAGGCCATCGAGGATCTCCGGCAGGTAATCCAGGAGGTTAATATCCGGAACAGACTCCAGGACCAAGATCTAGCCCAGGGGGAAAAGAAACACCGAGGGGAGACATGAAAGCCAACCCTTTCCTCAGCACAGCACAGAGACCATTGCCAGCCTGCCTGGGTGGTTGATGAGGAGACATTGGCCAGTGTTGCCAGTTGACATTCACAAGGAATAAACTCCAAGGAAGTTGGCTAGGAGCCAGATGTATTAAATTTCCACTGACCAAAGGTGATGAGTTCAAAGCCAACCCAGGTCGGGATAAGCTCCTGACCATTTGTCTAGCTTGCTGTCAACCTTTGAAGCCCGGATACAGTTGCATCTGTCAAGTAGGACATTTAGGTACCATTTTATGCGGGGAGGCTAATTTAACAAATTTACGACACCATAAAAATCTCCAGCAGCGGGCGAAAGAATGAGGAAGTACTCCATCAAAGGACTCGGTGTCTCAAGTGGACCATGAGCAACAGCTCCCCCAGTGGCCGGAATTCAAGCATACCCTCACAAAGCTGGAATGTGAAAATTACTTCTGTGTCTGTCTATGTATGTTGTGTGTCTGTGGCACTGAATGTTTGCCATGTATATGTGCATTGTAATCTGCTCCGAGTCCCCTGTGGGGTGAGAAATAATAAATAAAATAAACACATAGAGAAGAAATAAATAAATAGTTAAGAAATAATAAATAAATAGGAGAAATAATAAATAAATAGGAGAAATAAATAAATAGGTGAGATATAATAAATAATAAATACAATAAACAAATAGAGGAGAAATAAATAAATAAAATAAACAAATAGAGGAGAAATAAATAAATAGTTGAGAAATAATAAATAAATAGGTGAAATAAATAGGTGAGAAATAATAAATAGGAGAAATAAATAAATAGGTGAGAAATAATAAATAATAGAAAATAAATAAATAGGAGAAATAATAAATAGGAGAAATAAATAAATAGGTGATAAATAATAAATAAAATAAACAAATAGAGGAGAAATTAATAAATAGTTGAGAAATAATAAATAAATAGGTGAAATAAATAGGTGAGAAATAATAAATATATAGGAGAAATAATAATAATAATAATAAATAGGAGAAATAATAAATAAATAGGAGAAATAAATAAATAGTTGAGAAATAATAAATAGGTGAAATAAATAGGTGAGAAATAATAAATATATAGGAGAAATAATAATAATAATAATAATAATAATAATAAACAGGAGAAATAATAAATAAATAGGAGAAATAAATAAATAGGTGAGAAATAATAAATAAAATAAACAAATAGAGGAGGCCATCTTCTGATGGCTGAGCAGAAGGAAAATGCTGAGGAGACGGCACTTGCTTTTTTTCGGGACCAATAGCAAACCAGGCCCAAGAAAGCAACACAAACCTTCCTTGCGGCCTGTGCTGAGCAACAATCACAACTGCTAATATGCACAAAGACAGATGCTGACTAAGCAGGCCGTAAGCATGAGCTTTGATTTCATAGAATTACATTATAACAGTGCTGGAAGGGCTCCTCAAAGGACTTCATGCAGGAAAAGCACCATTAAAGCACCCCTGACGGATGGCCAGCCAGCCCCTGCTTGATAATAATAATAGTAATAGTAATAATAATAATAATGCTCACCCAGGAGATGATGAATTGCCGGGCATACTGGTTGTTGGAGTAGATCCTCTCGCGCAGCAGAGGGATGAAGCTGACCAGGTCAAACTTGTTGCTCTCGGTCACAATGTCCTGCAAGGCCACAGCAAACAACACTGAGCACCAAGAATCACAGAATCCGAGAGTTGGAAGAGACCTTATTGCCCCATATTGCCACAGAGCAGGGAAAACACATTCAAAGCACCCCTGACAGATGGCCACCCAGCCTCTGCTCAAAAGCCTCCAAAGAAGAATCTTCCTAAGCTGTTGCATGACATTGTTGGCTCATGAATGCGGCCAGCGTTTGGCTCATGTCTGTCTAAGCATTGCAATTTCCTTGTGTGCTGGTACGCCTGTACCAGGAGCTCCAACTTTATTTGCTTTGTATTAAATGTTTGTTTGCAGCTCTGGGTTTCAGGGACTCTGCAGATAGGTGGCTTCCTTTGGTTGCAGTCATAGGGCAAGTCACCTGTCCATCACTGTTAAGTTTTGGTCCCACCCCTTGCTCAGGGCAATTGGGAAGGGAAGGGAGCCATTTTTCTCAGCAAGGAAAGCTAATGTACAGGATGCGTGCAAGCGTCCCTTGTACAAAAGCTTCAACCCTTAAGACTTTCCGGGGGGAAACAGTCTTAAGAGTCTTCAAAGATTTCCAGGAAAACAGCCCTAAAGACTAAAGAACTCCAGCTGGAGAATATCTAAGCCTTTACTGGTAGGTCCACTCAGTGCTTCGAGATGCAGTTCGACCCGGTAGCAGAGCCCACATCAATAAGAGTTAGATTACAGTCAGCCTGGGAGAAGTTAAAAAGGGGATTTTCCATTTAAAGTAAAGAAGAAGTTATTGAAGACAGTTGCTTGTCCTTCGTGGGCAAGATTAGGAAGTCACCAGTTGCATAAAGCTTGGAAGCCCTTGCTTAGCTTTATTGAGAAGTTTCTGTTTGATTGGTCATTAATAAAAGACTTTGTTATACTTCACAAGCCATCTAAAGGTAATTTGTGGTGGAAAACCTCTGAGAACTTCTCCTCGGGCCCCCTGGCTTCCCGTTGGGCAAAAGCTGCACGTCCTGTTCTAAAGGAAATTCTTTACAGGCCCAGCACGCAACAGAACACCTTACGTGCGACAAATGCTTTCCACTCAAGAGGAAATTGGATTTTCGCATCGCCCCTCGCTTCTTCCGACCCCTTCCGACTCTACACATTTTCCCTTCAAAGGATGACACAAAAGGCCCAGCAAGGAGGAGAGGTTTGCAGGACAAGAAAGCTCAATTGCAATCTTGAAGTTGGAAGGGACCCCCCAAAGACCATCCAGCCCAACCCCGTCTTCCACACAGGAAGACACAACCAAAGCAATGGACTTTTTAGTGCCATCCTTGTTTTGCTCCAAAGTTTGGTCTTGAGTGGACATACAACAATAGAATCAAAGAATCCTAGAGTTGGAAGGGACTTCGTGGGCCACCCAGTCGAACCCCATTCTGCCGAGAACCAGGGAAATCACCTTCAAAGCACCCCCAACAGATGGCCATCCAGCCTCTGTTGCTAAGCCTCCAAAGGAGCCTCTATCACACTCTGGGACAGAGAGTTCCACTGCTGAACAGCTCTCCTTACAGTGAGGAAGTTCTTCCTCAGGTTCAGGTGGAATCTCCTTCCTTTCCTGTAGTTTGAAGCCATGGCTCCATTGCATCCTAGTCTCCAAGCCTGCTCCCTCCTCCCTAGGACTTCCCCTGATATATTTATACATGGCTCTCATCATGTCTCCTCTCAGGCTTCTCTTCTACGGGCTAAACATGCTCAGCTCTTTAAGCCATTCCTCATAGGGTTTGCTCTCCAGACCCTTGATCCTTTGAGTCACCCAGGAGGGCTGGAACTCCATTGGAAAAGATCCGTAACGACTGGGAATTCTGGGCACTGAAGCCCAAAACATCAGGAGGAGGGAAGAAGAAGGACATCTGCTCCGAGGTTCAGCCAACTGAGATCCAAGTGTTTTCAATTCAGGCAGTCGAAAGAAATGATTAACATGGCATCCTCTCCTTTAGTGGCTCCCTTCCTCCCTTCCTTCCTTCCTTCCTGCCTGCCTGCCTGCTTGCCTGTTTTGCCTTCAGACCATTTGCAGAGCATCTCAGGCTCTACCTTTTGGAAACCCACTATGTGGCAACCTCTCTCTGCAACATAGCCGAGGGAGGGGCCTCGCAAGGAGGGATGGGTCTGATGACCCAGGCGCAGGACGTGAAGGTGCAGAGATTTTCCAAGGCCATCTCAAAGCTTCTCAGCTGAAAGGGAGATGGGAAACACCAGCTCAGACTGGGCTCTGAAATAGGCGCCAGCCCATGTCAACATCCTGCCTCAGGGGAGCGTGCTTGCTCCATCCATGTCCAACATCTACACAAATGACCAGCCACTGCCAGAAGGGACAGAGAGATTCATCTATGCTGATGATCGTGCCATCGCCGCTCAAGCAGGGAGCTTTGAGATGGTTGAACAGAAGCTCTCCAAAGCTCTAGGTGCTCTCACTGCCTATTACAGGGAAAACCAGCTGATCCATCTAAAACACAGACATGTGCCTTTCACCTTAACAGACAAGCATCCCAAGCTCTGAGGATTATTACCTGGAAGGAATCCCACTGGAGCATTGCAGCGCACCCAAATACCTGGGAGTCACTCTGGACCGTGCTCTGACCTACAAGAAGCACTGCCTGAACATCAAGCAAAAAGTGGGCCTAGAAACAATATCATACGAAAGCTGACTGGCACAACCTGGGGATCACAACCAGACACAGTGAAGACATCTGCCCTTGCGCTATGCTACTCTGCTGCTGAGTACGTATGCCCAGTGTGGAACACATCTCACCACGCTAAAACAGTGGATGTGGCTCTTAATGAGACATGCCGCATTATCACGGGGTGTCTGCACCCTACACCACTGGAGAAATTACCACCTGACATCCGCCGGGAAGTGGCAGCCAATAGTGAAAGGACCAAGGCAGAGACATCTCCAGCCCATCCCCTGTTTGGGTATCAGCCAGCACGTCAACGACTTAAATCAAGACAGTTTTCTAAGATCTACAGAGACACTCGCTGGAACAACCTCAGCAAGTGAGAGTCCAAAAGTGGCAGGCTCAAACCCAGAACCTCAACCAATGGCTGATACCAAATGAGAAACTCCCCCCTGGGCACACAGAAGACTGGGTGACTTGGAAGGCACTGAACAGACTGCGCTCTGGCACCACGAGATGCAGAGCCAACCTCAAGAAATGGGGCCACAAATAGGAGTCCATGACATGCGAGTGCGGAGAAGAGTAAAGTACTGACCACCTGCTGCAATGCAACCTGAGCCCTGCCACATGCACAACGGAGGAGCTCCTTGCGGCAACACCAGACGCACATTTCATCAGCTGCCAAGCTTGCAAATTCCGTGTTTTGTCTGTTTGTTTGTTTGTTTGGTTCTGTTAGAAATGTAATACAATTGTCTGGTTGCCTGACACGATAAATAAATAAAATCACTAGATGAGACACTGGCACCAGCTTTGCAGGATTCCCTTCTGACACCCGCCCGCTTTAAGGCGGTGTGGCTGTCTTCAGCCCTTTCCCGTCTGCCAGCTCCTCTGAGCCATTTGGCCCAACTGACGGTGACTCTTTGCCTCCAAAGACAGGAAAGAGGATCTCTCGCCACGGGGCTCCCAAACGGCACGTCTTCCGCTGCTGGTTATGTCTTTGCAGAAGGGCTTCGAGGACCTTTTCCCCAGCCTCGCCCTCCAACTGGTCTCAGTGGATCTGCCGAAAGCATCCTCCTCCCTGAATGTATCTATGCGCTACGGTCTAATCTTATCCTGAGATATCACCCTATCGGTGCTGTATGGCCTGTGGTTGTGCAAGATTTGTGTTGCATGTGTGTACACAGCACTCCTATGAGAGATTTTAATACAAAGACGATCTCTCAAGATGCTGAATGAGGAAACTCTGTCACAACGAGCCCAGAGATGAGCATGGGAAGTGCCAAAGGCTTGAAGGGCCTGCTCCTACCGTGTCAGGTGTGCTGTTTGGCCTTGTCAAAAACTAAAGGCCAGCACTGGCTTCCACAACGGGATACCCACCTCCCTCACCAATGGCACTGTAAGCAAACCTGAGGAATCCTGGGAAGACTGTACCCCCAGATCATGATGGGCCCTAGTCAGAACAAACGACCGGGCCGTGACGCAGCTAGTTACTAGCCAGGTGCATTAAATCACTACTGACTGAGAAATCATGATTACGAAGGTAGTTCAGGTCGGAGTGAGCTCCCAACCATTAATAGTCTAGCTTGCTGTTGACCTATACACTCCAAAAGACAGTTGCATCTGTCAAGTAGGAAATTAAGGTAATAATAATAATAATAATAATAATAATAATAATAACTTTTATACCTCACTACCATCTCCCAAGGGACTCGGTGCAGCTTACATGAGGCCGAGCCCATGATACATCAATACATGCAATAACAACCACAATACAAAGCAAAATACAAATACGAATACAAAGCAATTAAAAATAAAACTCATTCATAAATAGCATAAACATTGAACAATAGCACAAGGTACCACTTATGTGGGGAGGCTAATTCAACTACCATATATACTTGAGTGTAAGCTGACCCAAATATAAGCCGAGGCCCCTATTTTTACCACAAATAACTGGGAAAACATATTGACTCGAGTATAAGCCGAGGGCGGGAAATGCCGCAGCTACTGGTACAATTCAAAATAAAAAATTGATACCAATACAATTACATTAATTGAGACATCAGTGGCTAACTCTGATTAAACCATTATGCTAAACTTCTTCAGTGTAAATGTGCATACGTATCCTTCCAATAATAATAGAGTAAAATAAGAAATATAATAATAACAATAATAATAATAATAGAGTAAAATAATGGAAATGCTCAGGTTGGAGTGAGCTCCCAACCATTAATAGCTTGCTGTTGGCCTATACAACCCAAAAGACAGTTGCATCTGTCAGTCGCAAGGCCGAACAGGGCATAGGGTTACAGCCTGTGTTGGATGGGCCGCACTCCCCCTGAAGACGCAGGTTCGCAGCTTGGGTGTGACCCTGGACTCATCGCTGAGCCTGGAACCCCAGGTTTCGGCGGTGACCAGGGGAGCATTTGCACAGCTAAAGCTTGTGCGCCAGCTGCGCCCGTACCTTGGGAAGTCTGACTTGGCCACGGTAGTCCATGCTCTGGTTACATCCCGTTTAGACTACTGCAACGCTCTCTACGTGGGGTTGCCTTTGAAGACAGCTCGGAAACTCCAACTAGTCCAACGCTCGGCAGCCATGATTTTAACAGGAGCGGAGCGCAGGGAGCATACAACCCCCCTGTTGCGCCAACTCCACTGGCTACCGATCTGCTACCGGGCTGAGTTCAAAGTGCTGGCGTTGGCCTTTAAAGCCCTAAACGGTTCCGGCCCAAGCTACCTATCTGACCGCATCTCTGCCTATGAACCCACCAGGACTTTGAGATCTTCCGGGGAGGCCCTGCTCTCGATCCCGCCTGCTTCTCAAGCTCGGCTGGCGGGGACGAGAGATAGGGCCTTCTCGGTGGTGGCTCCTCGGCTGTGGAACGCCCTTCCCACGGACATTAGACTAGCACCATCTCTAATGGTATTCCGCAAAAAGGTGAAGACCTGGATGTTTGTGCAGGCGTTTGAGTAATTTAGTGCAATCTGGTAATGGAACATAGGAATGGAACAATGGACGACGAACCTGGACTACGCTTGGATGATGAGAAGATTGGGTACGGTTGTTTTTTGTAATAATTGTGCATTGTAATTGCTTATTGGTAATTTATGGATAATGTGTTAAGTCAATTGTTGTATGTTGTATGGAACCACTGCTGTTTCTACTGTTTTTACTGTTTGTGAACCGCCGTGAGTCGCCTTCGGGCTTGAGATACAGCCGTATAGAAGCAAAGTAAATAAATAAAATAAATAAATAAATATTATTTATTATATTTATTTATTTATTTATTTATTTATTTACTTTGCTTATATACCGCTGTATCTCAAGCCCGAAGGCGACTCACTGCGGTTCACAAACAGTAAAAACAGTAGAAACAGCAGTGGTTCCATACAACATATAACAATTGACTTAACACATTATCCATAAATTACCAATAAATTACTAATTTATGATACCATAAAACCTTCCAGCAGCACGTGTAAGAATGAGGAAGTACGTAATCAACGAATCAATGTCACAAGTGGATGGCGAGGCAGCAGCTCCCCCTGTGGCCAGAATCGAGCATATCCTCATGAAGCTGGAAAAAAGCTGGAATGTTAAATTGCCTCTGTGCCTGTCTATATATGTTGTATCTCCAATGGCACTGAATATTTGCCATGTATATGCGCATTGTAATCCGCCCTGAGTCCCTTGCAGGGAGAGAAGGGTGGAATATAAATACTGTAAGTAAATAAATAAATATAGTAATACTTTGTTTATACTCTGCCACCATCTCCCCAAGGGGACTTGGAGCGGCTTACATGAGACCGAGTCCAACAACACATCAATAAAAACAACAAGCAATAAGCAAATAAAACAATACAATTAATATAACTCAACATATAACACACAAGGGTTTTGAAAACCTATGGCTGGGCCAAATGTAATAGTTTAAAACTTTAAAATTAAACGAAAAATTAATGTCCCAATGGGAAAACATATGGAATAAAAAGATCAAATTTATGCTAGCCAGTGATTTAAAAGAAAACTGGTATAAGATGTATTATAGATGGTACTACACTCCAGAAAAACTATCTAAATTTAATAAAGGAATATCAAATACCTGTTGGAAATGTGGCAAAGAAAAAGGAACTTTTATCCACGTATGGTGGGAATGTAAAAAAGTTAAAAAATATTGGAATGAAATCCATGCTATCATGCAAAAAATATTAAAGATAAAATTTCCCAGATCCCCAGAGATTTACTTATTGGGTATACTAAACTCAAAATTCGATAAAAATCAAGAGAGATTACTGTTCTTGTTAAGCGCTGCTGCTAGAATTTTACTGGCAAAATTTTGGAAACAAAAAGAGGTGCCTGAAGCAAATACTTGGATTATTAAAGTACTTGAGATAGTGCAAATGGAGTCACTGTCCCAGAGATTAAATAGCAGGGGAAAAAATCAAATTGGTCAGGACTTAAGGATTACTGCAAAGAAAGGAAAATCCCACTGATGATAGATCTGTCCAGTGTGTAAAGAAGAAACGGCCGAGACATCAGAAAAGACGAGAAAAAAGAAGAAACGCAAACCTCAATGACTCCATGAGGCTCGGGAAGTCACTATTATTTTAAATCCCCCCCCCCCCCTCTACCCTGTGTATTTTCCCTTATTTCCTACTATACTATCCCCACAACCTCCCACCCTAACTCACCCCTGTCTGCGTCTGCCCCCCCCCTGTCTCTCTAACCCCTCCACTCTCCCCCAGAAATGAACGTCTTGTTTATGTATATTATGTGTTATGTATTGCAAAATTATAATAAAAATTTATAATAATAAAAAACTTTAAAATTAAACGCTGGGCATGGACAGAGGTAGGTCAGGTGTATCTAGGAGGGCTTTAAATAATTAAATAAATAAATACCTTCAGGAGCCGGTCCAAAAGCTCAGAACCGCTTTTGACATTTGGGTCTGGATCTGCAGCAAGCTGGGAAAGGGAAGAGAGAAAGGGAATGAGACAAGCAAAGAACTCGACTTCCAACACCGAAAGGAAGAAGATGCCCTTCTCGGTCACAAAAGAAGGCGTGAGCCTGCCACGGACCTCACTCCTCCTCCTCTTCTTCTTCCAGCAGGAGAAGAATAGGGCCTTCTGCCTGGAAACACGCTGAACTGCTGGAAGATGAAGGCATCGTCCCTCAAGCATTTTCCAAACGAGGCGTTCCACCAACTGGCCTCCACCGGCCAAAAGGCCACAATTTCTATCCCGGAGAGGTAGAAATTGGGGCCACTCTCCTGGCAGAGAAAGCTCGTTCCTTACCTTGCTCAAGCCATCGAAGAGCACGTTGAAGTGGGGGAGGACGGAGCCCCGGGCCACCTTCACGATGTTGTAGAGCGCCTCGCAGGCGTAGTAGCGCAGGCGGCTGTCGGCGTCATTGAAGCAAGTCAGCACCGGCTCAATCAGCTCCTTCAGGTACAGCCCAGAGTCCTGGTGAGGAAACAAACCCACAATGGAAAAAGAATAATAATAACAATAATAATAGTAATAATTGTGGGAAAAATAATTATAATAATAATAATTATAATAATAATAAAACTTTATTTACACCCCGCTACCATCTCCCCAAGGGACTCGGTGCGGCTTACACGAGGCCGAGCTCACAATACATCAGTAATAAAAACAATAGCAACAAGTAATACAAACAATAAAAATAAAAAAAAAGAAGAGACCATGAAAATGAACAAAATCTGGCTACCAGTATTAAAAAAAATCTAAAATTACAACAGCAAAACAGCAGAGAGGAAACAACCAGGCACATCTTAACACCTCTCAACAAAAGATTTTCCCAGGCTCAGCCAGGCCTTCAAATGCTAATGAAGGTGGTCAGTTGAAACATTCACACCTAGCTCCAGCAGGGAAGAGCTCTTTGCCCCACCCCAGCCATTCCACAGATATATAAACCCATTGTCCTAATTCCAACAGACCTCACTACCTCTGAGGATGCTTGCCATAGATGCAGGCGAAACGTCAGGAGAGAATGCCTCTAGAACATGGCCATATAGCCCGAAAAAACCAACAACCCAGTGATTCCGGCCATGAAAGCCTTCGACAATACAATAAAAATAAATCTCATAACAGAAAATAAGCAATAAACATTAACAGTAACCCAACGACGTTTAAAAACCTATGGCTGGGCCAAATGTCATAATTAAAATTTAAAAATAATGCTGAGCATGAACAGGTGAAATATGACTAGAAGTTTTCAGAGAGAAGGATGGGCGTGCAGACACTCCTAGATCAATAGTAAAGTGCATTTAGAGGGAGTTTCCTTAGTCTGGGAAGGCACACTGGGACAACCATGTTTTCAGGCTCCTCCTAAAGACGGCCAGCGTTGGGGCATGCCTAATGTCCTTGGGGAGTGAGTTCCAGAGTTGAGGGACCACCACCAAGAAGGCCCTGTCCCTCGTCCCCACCAATTGCGCCTGCAAAGGAGGTGGGAGCATGAGCAGGGCCTCTCCAGATGATCGAAGAGATCGTGTGGGTTCGTACACAGAAATGTGGTCACGCAGGTAGGAAGCCGTGTCTCCCTCTGTCTCCCTCAACTACAAGGCCCAGAAGTTTGAAAGAGGCAGTGATAGGATTTCAGGCGGGATGCACACTCTTTCGGCTCTAGTGTGAAAAGGCCCACAGAGAGAGAAAGTGCAGACATCACATCCTGGTGATGTCTGCACTTGCTGGCATGGCCTTGCAGCAGAACGGGAGCATGACCCAGACGCCCCCCAGGCTTATACAACGGGACAGCCCCCCCAGCCCCATTTCCGCCTACCTTTCCGAGGGCGATGGAGCATGCAGCCAGGCCGATGAGGCCCCCCTTGCGGCTGTGCGGGTGCTGCGAGAGGGCAAACTCCTGGGAGAGGATCAGGATCACGTGCTTGATCTGGGCCGTGCTGTTCTGGGCCACAAACTCACGCACCAGCCTAAAAGGAGGGAGGGAGGGAGGAAGCACAGCGGCACCCGTGACCTCCGGGGAACACCCTTCCCAGAGAACACGCACACACACATGCACATGCCTGTTTTGAGTCTAACAAGCCAATGGCTATGAAGACCATTCTGCATCCTCCCTCAATGGAAAACACAACGGGCAGTCCATATCAGGCTTATAGAATAGAATAGAACAGAGTTTAGAGGTCTCTTCCAACTCTATTATTACTATTACGATTATTATTATCATTATGGCTGGCTGGCCATCTGTTAGGAGCGGTTAATGGTGCTTTTCCTATATGCCAGAGTCAAGGGGTTGGACTAAATGGCCTTTAGAGGTCTCTTCCAATTGCAATTATTGTCATTATGGGTGGGTGGCCATCTGTTGGGAGGGCTTTGGTGGTCATGCATGAAGGCCGAAGGGGGCTGGACTAGATAGCCTTGAGAGGTCACTTCCAACTCTATTTATTATTACTATTATCATTATGGCTGGGTGGCCATCTGCTGGGAGGGCTTTGGTGGTGCTTTTCCTATATGCCAGAATAAAGGGGGTTGGACTAGATGGCCCATGTGGTCTCTTCCAACTCTTTTATTACTACTACTACTACTACTACAACTAGTACTTATCATTAAGCACGTTATTACTATTAAGATTGTTATTATCATTACGGCTAGGTGGCCATCTGCTGGGGGGGGGGGTTGGTGGTGTTTATCTTGCATGTAGGCTGAAGGGGGTTGGACTAGATGGCCTTTATTTATTTATTTATTTATTTATTTATTTATTTACTTTGCTTATATACCGCTGTATCTCAAGCCCGAAGGCGACTCACAGCGGAGCTCTCTTCCAACTCTATTTATTATTCCTATTACCATTATTATTACTATCATTATGGCTGGGTGCCCATCTGTTGGGAGGGGTTGATGGTGCTTTTCCTACATGCCAGAGTAAAGGGGGATGGACTAAATGGTCTTTCGAGGTCTCTTCTAATTGCAATTGTTTTCATTATGGCTAGATGGACATCTGTTGGGAGGGCTCTGGTGGTGCCTGTCCTGCATGAAGGCCGAAGGGGGCTGGACTGGGTGGCCTTTAGAGGCCTCTTCCAATTGTAATTATTATGATTACTCTTATGACTGGGTGTCCATCTGTTGGGAGGGCTCTGGTGGAGTTTTTCCTACATGTAAATGGCCTTCAGAGATCTCTTCCAATTGTAATTATTTTTATTATCATTATGGCTGGCTGGCCATCTGTTGGGAAGGCTCTGTTAGTGCTTGTCTTGCACGGCAGGAGATGGGGGTTGGACTAGATGGCCTTTAGAGGTCTCTTCCAATTGAAATTATTATTATTATCATTATGGCTGGGTGGCCATCTGTCGGGAGGGCTTTGGTGGTCCTTATCCTGCATAAAGGCCGAGGGGGGCTGGGCTGGGGGGGCTTCAGAGGTCTCTTCCAATTGTAGTTATTATTATTATCATTATGGTTGGGTGGCCATCTTTCAGGAGGGCTTTGGTGGTGCTTATCTTGCATGGAGGCTGAAGGGAGTTGGGCTGGGTGACCTTCAGAGGTCTCTTCCAATTGTAGTTATTATTATTATCATTATGGCTGGGAGGCCATCTGCTGGGAGGGCTCTGGTGGTGCTTGTCTTGCATGGAGGAAGATGGGGGTTGGACTAGATGGCCTTTAGAGCTCTCTTCCAAATGTATTTATTATTATTATTACTACTAGTAGTAGTACTAGTAGTATGTATTATTAAGCAAATTATTACTATTACTATTGTTATTATCATTATGACTGGGTGGCCATCTGTTGGGAGGGTTTTGGTGGTGCTTATCCTGCATGGAGGCCGAAGGGGGTTGGGCTGGGCGACCTTCAGAGGTCTCTTCCAATTGCAGTTATTAATATTACCATTATGGCTGGGTGGCCATCTGCTGGGAGGGCTCTGGTGGTGCTTTTCCGACATGGCAGAGTAAAGGGGGTTGGACTAAATGGCCTTTAGAGCTCTCTTCCAATTGTTGTTATTATTGTTATCATCATGGCTGGGTGGCCATCTGCTGGGAGGGCTCTGGTGGTGCTTATCCTGCATGGAGGCCGAAGGGGGCTGGACTAGATGGCCTTCAGAGGTCTCTTCCAATTGTAGTTATTATGATTACTATTATGGGTGGCTGGCCATCTGTTGGGAGGGCTCTGTTAGTGCTTGTCTTGCATGGGAGGAGATGGGGATTGGACTAGATGGCCTTTAGAGGTCTCTTCCAATTGTAATTATTATGATTACTATTATGCCTGGGTGGTCATCTGTTGGGAGGGCTCTGGTGACCTTCAGAGGTCTCTTCCAATTGTAGTTATTATTATTACTATTATGGCTGGGTGGCCATCTTTCAGGAGGACTTTGGAGGCACTTGTCCTGCATGGAGGCAGGACTAGATGGGTTCTTCCAACTCTGTTATTATTATCATCATCATTATTATCATTATGGCTGGGTGGCCATCTTTCAGGAGGGCTTTGGTGGTGCTTGTCAGGCATGAAGGGCAAGGGGGGCTGGGCTGGGTGACCTTCAGAGCTCTCTTCAAAACCTATTTATTATTATTATTATTATTATTATTATTATTATTATTATTGCTATCATTGTGGCTGGGTGGCCATCTGTTGGGAGGACTTTGGTGGTCATGCATAAAGGCCGAAGGGGGCTGGACTAGATAGCCTTTAGAGACCTTCAGAACTCTCTTCCAAATCTATTATTATGATTCTCATTATGGCTGGGGGGCCATCTGCTGGGAGGGATTTGATGGTGCTTTTCCTACATGCCAGAGTAAAGGGGTTGGACTAGATGGCCTTCAGAGGTCTCTTCCAATTGTAGTTATTATGATTCTCATTATGGGTGGCTGGCCATCTGTGGGGAGGGTTCTGGTGGTGCTTTTCCTACATGGCAGAGTAAGGGGGTTGGACTAGATGGCCTTCAGAGGTCTCTTCCAATTGTAGTTATTATTATGACTATTATGGCTGGGTGGCCATCTGCTGGGAGGGCTTTGGTGGTGTGTTTCCTACATGTAAATGGCCTTCAGAGGTCTCTTCCAATTGTAATTATTATTATGACTATTATGGCTGGGTGGCCATCTGTTGAAGGGGCTTTGGTGGTGCTTATCTTGCATGGAGGGAGATGGGGGCTGGGCTGGGTGACCTTCAGAGGTCTCTCCCAATTGTAGTCATTATGATGATTCTCATTATGGCTGGCTGGCCATCTGGTGGGAGGGCTCTGGCGGTGACTCACTGGGTGGCCATATTTGGGGGGGGGGGGCTTTGGTGGTGCTTTTCCTACATGGCAGAGTGAGGGGGTTGGACTAAATGGCCTTCAGAGGTCTCTTCCAAATCTATTTATTATTATTATTATTACTATCATTATGGCTGGCTGGCCATCTGCTGGGAGGGCTCTGTTAGTGCTTGTCTTGCATGGAGGGAGATGGGGGTTGGACTAGATGGCCTTCAGAGGTCTCTTCCAATTGTAGTTATTATTATGACTATTATGGCTGGGTGGCCATCTGTTGAAGGGGCTTTGGTGGTGCTTGTCCTGCATGGAGGCCGAGGGGGGTTGGACTAGATGGCCTTCAGAGGTCTCTCCCAATTGTAGTCATTATGATGATTCTCATTATGGCTGGCTGGCCATCTGGTGGGAGGGCTCTGGCGGTGACTCACTGGGTGGCCATATTTGGGGGGGGGGCTTTGGTGGTGCTTTTCCTACATGGCAGAGTGAGGGGGTTGGAATAAATGGCCTTCAGAGGTCTCTTCCAAATCTATTTATTATTATTATTATTATGACTATTATGGCTGGGTGGCCATCTGTTGAAGGGGCTTTGGTGGTGCTTGTCCTGCATGGAGGCCGAAGGGGGGTGGACTAAATGGCCTTCAGAGGTCTCTCCCAATTGTAATTCTTATTATGACTATTATGGCTGGGTGGCCATCTTTTGGGAGGGCTTTGGTTATGCTTATCTTGCATGAAGGCAGAAGGGGGCTGGACTAGATGGCCTTCAGAGGTCTCTCCCAATTGTAGTCATTATGATGGTTCTCCTTATGGGTGGCTGGCTGGCCATCTGCTGGGAGGGCTCTCTTGGTGGTGACTCACTTTTCGATCTCGAGGGCGGCGACCTTCCTCTTCTCGTAGAGCTTGTCGTTGAGGGCGCGCACGATGCTGGGCGTCAGCGGGGAGAAGTCCTTCTCCGGGTTGTTCATGGCTGACGAACGAAGCAGGCCCCGCTCCCCGCCTCCCTGGCTTCCCTCAGGACCTGGCCGCCGCCATCTTGCGCCGCCGCCGCCTCACGTGACCCTCACCCGCTTGGGAAGACTAGCCCCGCCCACTTCCCTTACGTCATCGGGAGTGACACACATACATATACACACACTGGAGAGCGGAGGAAACGCCCCGCCCACTTCTCTTGCGTCATCGGGAGGGACGCGCATCAACACACAGATACGCCCCGCCCACTTCTCTTGCGTCACATAGAGGCGCCCTCTAGGCGCACGCTGGTGACGCCCGGGCGGTTTCGCTTTCGCTTCATCCAAGTCTGGGTGGGCGGGGCATCACTCCTTCACTATTCCTTCTACGCGGCCATGGAACATCCGGATTATCTGCTTTGAACTGGATTATATGGCCGTGTAGACTCCTCGGAGCAGGTAATGTTCGTCATCTATTTCTATAATCTGGATTATATGGCAGTGTAGACTCATATCATCTAGTTCAGAGCAGATAATAATGTGGATTATTTTTGTAATCTGGATTATATAGCAGATTATATAATCTGGATTATATAACTATTATATTTATAATCTAGATTATATAGCAGATTATATAATCTGGATTATATAGCTATTATATTTATAATCTAGATTATATAGCAGATTATATAATCCGGATTATATAGCTATTATTTTTATAATCTGGATTATATAGCAGATTATATAATCTGGATTGTATAGCTATTATTTATAATCTAGATTATATAGCAGATTATATAATCTGGATTGTATAGCTATTACTTTTATAATCTGGATTATATAGCAGATTATATAATCTGGATTATATAGCTGTTATTTTTATAATCTGGATTATATAGCAGATTATATAATCTGGATTGTATAGCTATTACTTTTATAATCTGGATTATATAGAACGTATAACCCAGTTCAAGGCAGATAATAATGTGGATTATCCAATTTTATAATCTGGATTATATGGCAGTGTAGAGTCATATAACCCGGTTCAGAGTAGACTCATATCATCCAGTTCAAGGCAGATAATAATGTGGGTTATCTATTTTTATAATCTGGATTATATAGCTGTGTAGACACATCTAACCCAGTTCAAGGCAGATAATAATGTGGATTATCTGATTCTACAATCTGTATTATATGGCACTGTAGAGTCATATAATCTAGGTCAGAGCAGATAATAATGTGAATTATTATTATTATTATTATTTTTATAATCTGGATTATATAGTCTCATATAACCCAGTTCAAGGCAGATAATAATGTGGATTATCTGATTCTATAATCTGCATTATATGGCAGTGTAGAGTCATATAACCCGGTTCAGAGCAGATAATAATGCAGATTATCTATTTTTAGAATCTGGATTATATAGCTGTGTAGACTCATATAACCCAGTTCAAGGCAGATAATAATGTGGATTATCTGCTTTTATAATCTGGATTATATGGAAGTGTAGACTCATATCATCTAGTTCAGAGCAGATAATAATGTGGATTATCTATTTTTAGAATCTGGATTATATAGCTGTGTAGACTCATATAACCCAGTTCAAGGCAGATAATAATGTGGATTATCTGCTTTTATAATCTGGATTATATGGAAGTGTAGACTCATATCATCTAGTTCAGAGCAGATAATAATGTGGATTATCCATTTATATAAATCTGGATTATATAGCTTTGTAGACTCATATAACCCAGTTCAAGGCAGATAATGATGTAGATTATCTGATTTTATAATCTGGATTATATGGCAGTGTAGAGGCATATAATCCAATTCAGAGCATATAATGAGAGTGGATTCTAATTTTATTGTTGAGGCGTTATGATTGTTATACTGTTGTTAATTGTCGATGTTATAATCTGTTTTAATTGCGTTATACTGTTTTGTGATATTCTGCCTTGTTGTCTAAACTGCTTTGAGTCGCCTAAGGGCTGAGAAAAGAGGTCTAGAAATAAAGTCAATAAATAAATAAATTCTTCTAATCGCAGGAGCTGTCTTTCCATCCATCCCGGCAGCGCTCATCAATGACGGAACAGTCGAACTCGGGCTTCCCCAGGTTCCGGTTCACCTCATTGTGGATCCGGCAAAACCACTGCGTCCGATTGCGTCGGCTGGAGGCGTCTGGCCGATTCCGCCGTATCCTTTTTCTAAAATCTGCTCCGCATTTATCGCAAGGGAAAACCTTGGAGAATAAGGTGATGAACTGGATCGTTTCCTGCTGTTCGGTTCTGTTTGGCCGGTTGGAGTAGTAAGCCGCCATCTTATGGAGGAAGGACCAGGAATTCCTCCGCAGCTGCTCTCGATCTAGAGGACAATCCGAGGGAATCTCTTGCTTCCGCGGCGCCTTGCCTCTTCCGCTCGCGCATCCAGCTGCGGAAGTCTCAGGCCTTCCTCCTGGGCCGGGCGGTCCTCCTCCTCCTCCTCCTCTTCATATATTCATCCCCGAGGGGGATTCAGGGCGGCCTCACACAAGCACCCCACGATGCTATCGCCATGTAAACAATGAATGTATATGTTTTTATGGCTGTAAACCGGGCTGAGTCCCTCAACGAGGTTGAGAAGCACGGTATACAAAACTGTGAAATAAATAAATAATAAATCCAGAAATACATTAAAACAATGTCCACAATGTCTGCTTTGAACTGTATCTCTTTTCCAAGTCTGAAATGTATTTTGTTCTGCCTTTTTCGTAAATGTGCCAAAGAGAAGAAACTGTCGAAACTGCCTGGCTCAAGGCCCAGGAATGCATTCTCAATCCATGACAATAGACTTCCTGAAGACTCTCCTTTGTTGTAATTTTGGAGCAGGAGCTCGTAAGCGCCACATCTTGCAAGATGGAAGTAAATGCCTCTGTCCTATGTCTTTGCTTCACTGGGGAGTTTCTTAATCCTGAACTGTTGGTTTTATTAATTACTAGCTTGGGGACCCGGCGCTGCTTGGGTTATTTGAGAAAGGAAGTGTGTATCAAGGTTGGTCTTTATCAGTTATTTATATGGCTCGCAGTGGTTTCAGGAAGTTAGTGAAGGTACTGCGAGTCCCATCATCTGTGGTCCATCCTCCTCTAAACTGCACTCAGGATGGAGAGTGGGTCATGGGGGCTCTGTGTGCCAAGTTTGGTCTTGATCAGTCATTGGATGAGTGTCACAGCAGTCTCAGAAAGTGAATGATGGTATTGCAAGTCCCATCATCCATGGTTCGCCCTCCTCCAAACTGCAGTAGGATGTAGAGTGGGTCTTGCGGGCTCTGTGTGCCAAGTTTGGCCTTGATCAGTCATTGGATGAGGTCACAGGGGTCTTGGAAAGTGAGTGATGGTACTGCGAGTCCCATCATCTGTGTTCCACCCTCCTCCAAACTGCACCAGGATGGAGAGTGGGTCATGGGGGCTCTGTGTGCCAAGTCTGGTCTTGATCAGTCATTGGATGAGATTCACAGCGGTCTCAGAAAGTGAATGATGGTATTGCAAGTCCCATCATCCATGGTTCGCCCTCCTCCAAACTGCAGTAGGATGTAGAGTGGGTCTTGCGGGCTCTGTGTGCCAAGTTTGGCCTTGATCAGTCATTGGATGAGGTCACAGGGGTCTTGGAAAGTGAGTGATGGTACTGCGAGTCCCATCATCTGTGTTCCACCCTCCTCCAAACTGCACCAGGATGGAGAGTGGGTCATGGGGGCTCTGTGTGCCAAGTTTGGTCTTGATCAGTCATTGGATGAGATTCACAGCGGTCTCAGAAAGTGAATGATGGTATTGCAAGTCCCATCATCCATGGTCCACCCTCCTCCAAACTGCAGTAGGATGTAGAGTGGGTCTTGCGGGCTCTGTTTGCCAAGTTTGGTCTGTATTGGTAATTTTCTGACACAGCCTCAGGCCTTTTCCTCTCCTCTGCCTCCTCAAAATCTTGGAGTTTTGAGGCTGGCCAATCAGAGACCATATGCCAATTGAACCACAGTGGCAGCCAATCAGAACGCTGCCACATACACCTCCCTCCGCCCTCCACCACATACAAACATTGTCTTTTACTATATACACAGATAGATGGTTGCCATAAATGCTCACCAGGCTGCTCCCTCTCAATTTATTGTGGTCTAAATTCCATTTGAGAAGGAGGACAGTGTAGAAGGGCCTTCAGAGGGATGCCGTGGCCAACCCCTTCTGAACAAATCTGGCCAGGAAAAGCCAATGAGAGGGTTGCCGTAAGTGGGAAAGGACTAGTAAAGCTCAAGATTTTCCCCTGACATTAAGCCTAGTCGAGTCCGACTCTGGTGCTCATCTCCATTTCTAAGCTGAAGAGCCGGTGTCGTCCATAGACACCTCCAAGGTCATATGGCCAGCATGATTGCATTGAGCACCGTTACCTTCCCACCTGAGTGGTACCTATTAATCTACTCACATTTGCATGTTTTCAAACTTCTACATTGGCAGAAGCTGGGGCTAACAGCAGGAACTCACACCACTCCCTGGATTCAAACTGGCGACCTTTCAACCAGCAAGTCCAGTAGCTCAGTGGTTTAACCCACTGCGCCATTGGGGGCTTCCAGGCTGCAGCTGCACTTCCCTATATCTCAGGATCTGATCTGTGGATGAAGAGAACTAGAGGCGGTTACCCCCCCCCCATGGGCTATATATACTCTCGAGGGGAGAGTGGGCGGGGCCAACCGCCAAAGTTTTTCAATTTATCAGAAGATAATATAATAATAATAATAATATTTTATTTGTACCCCGCTACCATCTCCCCAAGGGACTCGGTGCGGCTTACATGAGGCCGAGCCCAAATACAACAGTACAAGATTCCGAAGCTGTTCTGCGCAGGCGCAGAAGTACCGTATGTGCGTATTCACAGTTGACCACTCTGGGAAAGCAGATCATCTGGGATCAGATCCTGGGATATAGGGCAGCGTAGATGCAGCATCGGCGACACCAACCATCTCCAGGTCTAGACCGATCATTGGCTTTGCTTCCCCCCCAAAAGATCCCCAATCCAGGCTCCCCGATTATCTTGTTGTGACAAACCTTCCGGCCCCTCCATTTTGGTCAATAACTTTATTTCAAAATAACGGCTTCTGCAACAAAACTTCCTGAGAGAGGGCTTAGTGGCGAGATCCCCCTGCCCATTTCCACTTAACAGACTGACCTTTCTCTGGAGGGGGAAATACCTGAAGATAAATAGGATGCCGTGGAGTGTGCTGCTGCCTTTCTAGAGGAAGGGTCTCCCTGTCTTTGGCTCCGTTTAGTTTGTGTCGTGCCGGACTCCTCAGCCCTCCTCGCTGCTTGTTCTGTGGGTCGTCCCATCAGGACTTCTTTCGCTCTTCCAAAGCAGGAAGGCAAGGCTTCCACTAAACAAGAGAGACAACCACCAGAGATGTCCACACACTTCATTTCTCGGGCACGATGCCCTTGAGGTAATACACCCAGGAGACCCCGGCGCCCAGCCCTGCGGCATGAGGGCAGGAGACCACCAGTTTGCTGGTGACGGGGGCTTTGGTGCTGCTGGGGTTCCCCTCAAAGGAGACCGAGATGGAGGCCGACTTCTTTGAGCGGATGGTCTCCGTGGCTTTGATGGTGAAGGCGGGGTTCTCCACGAGGTACGTGAAGGACATGGACTGCAGGAAGACGTTCTTGAAGGGGATGGTGGTGGTGGTGCCGGCCTTGATCTGGATGGGGCCCTGGGGCTTGGGGGGCACGCAGGTGCCGCAGAGGGGGATCACGTAGTCGCCCCCGGCGGCCGAGGACAGGACCAGCGTCCCCCGCGACTCCCCCAGCTGGCAGGGCTCGAAGGTCACCTCCACGCCCATTTCCGAGCCCCCCTGGGAGCCCGCGGGCGCGCTGACGACTTTGTCCACGTGGAAGTCCGGGCAGTCAATCTGGAGAGAGACAATGCTGTGTTGGTGTCGCATAGCAAGCAAGAGAAGACACCAAAGCCCTTTGATCAGGTCCCAAAAACCCAACAAAACACAAGATCTGTGTTGCCCCCTTGTGTCCGGCCCCTTGGTTGGGTTCTCTCTCTGTCATGAGTGGAATGAATGAAATTGTATGATTGGGGTCTGGCTAAGGGCCTATTATGTTGAACCTGGCTCAGCACAGAGAAGATGGCTTTGAAAGGCAGCAGATCACAGGAGCTGTCTTCATAGACCTGTCCGCAGCCTATGAGACTGTGAACCACCGCTGCCTCCTCCTGAGAAAAATGTATAGTATCACAAAGGACGACCACCTCACCCGCCTCAGAGGAAACCTGCTACAAAACAGGAGCTTCTTTGTTGAGTTCCAGGGCCAGAGAAGCAGAGGGCGGAAACAGAAGAACGGCCTGCCTCAGGGGAGCGTGCTTGCTCCATCCATGTTCAACATCTACACAAATGACCAGCCATGAGGGATAGTTTCATCTATGCTGACGATTGTGTCATCACTGCTCAAGCAGGGAGCTTTGAGATGGTAGAACAGAAGTTCTCCGAAGCTCTAGGTGCTCTTACTGCCTATTGTAGGGAAAACCAGCTGATCCCTAATCATATATCATATATATAATATCACAAAGGACGACCACCTCACCCGCCTCAAAGGAAACCTGCTACAAAACAGGAGCTTCTTTGTTGAGTTCCAGGGCCAGAGAAGCAGAGGGCGGAAACAGAAGAACGGCCTGCCTCAGGGGAGCATGCTCGCTCCATCCACGTTCAACATCTACACAAATGACCAGCCACTGCCAGAAGGGACAGAAAGCTTCATCTATGCTGATGATCATGCCATCACCACTCAAGGAAATCAGCTACCAAACAGGAGCTTTTTTGTTGAGTTCCAGGGCCAGAGAAGCCGATGGCGGAAACAGAAGAACGGCCTGCCTCAGGGGAGCGTGCTTGCTCCATCCATGTTCAACATCTACACAAATGGCCAGTCACTGCCAGAAGGGACAGAGAGTTTCATCTATGCTGATGATCGTGCCATTACCACTCAAGGAGGGAGCTTTGAGACGGTTGAACAGAATCTCTCCGAAGCTCTAAGTGCTCTTACTGCCTATTACAGGGAAAACCAACTGATCCCTCATCCATCTAAAACACAGACATGCGCCTTTCACCTTAAGAACAGACAAGCATCTCGAGCCCTGAGGATTATTACCTGGGAGGTTCTGTGTGGGAAGTTTGGCCCAATTCTAATGTTGGTGGGGTTCAAAATGCTTTTTGATTGTGAGTAAACTATAAATCCCAGAAACTACAAATGTCAAGATCTATTTTCCCCAAATTCCACCAGTGTTTACATTTGGGCATATTGAGTATTGGTGTCAAGATTGGCCCAGATCTATCATTGTTTGAGTCCACAGTTCTCTGGATATAGGTGAACTACAACTCCAAAACTCAAGGTCAATGCCCAGCAAACCCTTCCAGTATTTTCTGTTGGTCATGGAAGTTCTGTGCACCAGGTTTGGTTCAATTCCATCATTGGTGGAGTTCAGAATGCTCTTTGATTATAGGTGAACTATAAATCCCAGCAACTACAACTCCCAAGTGACAAAATCAATCCCCTTCCCAACCCCACCAGTTGGGTGTATCAGGTATTTGTGCCAAATTTGGCCCAGTGAATGAAAATACACCCTGCATATCAGATATTTACATTACGATCATAACAGTAGCAGAATTACAGTTATGAAGTAGCAATGAAAATAATGTTATGGTTGGGGGTCACCACCACATGAGGAACTGTATTAAGGGGTCACAGCATTAGGAAGGTTGAGAAACATTGGTCTACTTCTTTCTCTGGAAGTGCCTGATAGCAATCTCTCCCACTGGAAACAAATCACAGGAAAAAATTTCAAGAAGTATTCATGACATCTCTGCGGACAACCTCTAGGCCGTGACTTTGGTCAGTTGGGCAATCAGTGACCAAATCTGAACGCTTTGGGCCCTTAAATTGTTGAGCACTCTAAGCACTTGTGCTCTGCTTCCACTCCTGTATCTCCAGGTGCAAAGCTTGGACTCACCTTGGCAGAATACTCTGTCTTTTGGCGGGTATAGTTGACAAACTTGGCCACCACGTTCTGACTGCTGCCCAGCATGGCGTTGAAGTGCAGGGTCTTCTCTGCCCTGGGTGGAGTGGCCTTCAGGACCAGGTCGTACTGGAAGGAGCCCAAGTCGGTGCTGTTGAGTGCCAGGCGGCCCCCGCTCTCTCCAGGTCTCATGGGCTGGAAATCGAACGCAAGGACTCCCTGGAGAAGAAAAGAGGAGAAGAATGGATGCAGGAGGGAAGGAAGGAAGGAAGGAAGGAAGGAAGGAAGGAAGGAAGGAAGGACAGTCCAATGTCTAAAGCAAAGAAGAGCTCACTACCTCTGAGGATGCTTGCCATAGATGCAGGCGAAATGTCAGGAGAAAATGCCTCTAGAACATTTATTTATTTATTTATTTATTTATTTATTTACTGCACTTGTAGACCGCCGTTCTCAGCCCTAGGGCGACTCACGGCGGTGTACAACATATAAAATCAGGACAATTTCAACATAAGCAATATCACAACAACAATAAACAACATCACTATCCATAATACAATTACACTAAATCATTCGCGACGTCTCATCATTGAATCACAATCCAAGTCTCGTTATCCATGTTCCGTTCCAATCGTCATTGCCAATTGTTGCAGCACTTACTCAAACGCCTTCTCAAACAACCACGTCTTTAGTCTCTTGCGGAATGTCATAAGGGAGGGCGCCTGTCTGATGTCTACAGGGAGGGTGTTCCACAGCCGGGGGGCCACCACCGAGAAGGCCCTATCCCTCGTCCCCGCCAGGCGTGCCTGTGAGGCAGGCGGGATCGAGAGAAGGGCCTCCCCAGACGATCTCAAAGTCCTCGTGGGCTCGTAGGCCGAGATGCGGTCAGACAGGTATTTTGGGCCGGAACCGTTTAGGGCTTTGTAGGCCAACACCAGCCCCTTGAATTGGG